>CM053026.1:628169122-628188797 GCA_028564925.1 Lithobates sylvaticus | reverse complement strand
ATATTTTATATATTATAATCAGGGAATGTTTAGCTCAGTGGCAGATGTTTTTACAGTGAGTCCACGACAGTCAGCACTTTGGTTACAGGGCATGGCAGCACATTTTTTTATTAAAAAGGAAAGTTCTTCTATTGAAAAATCAAGAGCCACCTGGCTCTTAGGCTCACCCAGCCTTGATTGCAGTACCTTGCTGAACAGGCACACTTCAGGCCTCTAAATATGGTTCTCTAGCCCCCCACCCCAGGTTTGCTCACTTTCTCCAAGACTTCCTCAAGCCTTCCTCCTCCCTGTGCTGTACCTAGTATGTGATCTGCACTCCCAGGCAGGGGGTGCGTGTACGCCCGCTGACCCGGCGGCTCTGTGATTCAGTACAGCGTCGATCAGTCATCAGGTCCACACTGATGATTTTAGTGTTAGCATCAGTTAGCACTAGGGATGGGCGAACAGTTTGACCCAAGCATAAGTTCGGGCTGAACTTTGTTCGGATGTTCGGGCGAACACTGAACAATATGCAATATGTGTTTGGGGCAAATTCGAAAGCCACCGGAACACTGTTAAAGTCTATGGGAAACTAACATGAAAAATCAAAAGTGCTAATTTTAAAGGCTTATATGCAAGTTATTGTCATAAAAAGTGTTTGGGGACCTGGGTCTTGCCATGTATTTTTGGGAGCAGTGATTTTTTTAATGCTTAAAGGGAAACAATAAAAATGAAATATTCCTTTAAATATCCTGCCTGGGCTGGGTCTATAGTATGTCTGTAAAGTGGCACATTTTTCCTGTGTTTAGAACAGTACCGCAGCAAAATTACATTTCTAAAAGGAAAAATTGTCATTTAAAACTGATCGTGGCTGTACTGAATTGTTGGGCCTCGGCATTATAGATAAAACTCATTGAAAAAAATGGCATGGGGTCCCCCCCTCCATTACCAGGCCCTTTGGGTCTGGTATAAATATTAAGGGGAACCCCGAACCAAAAAAAATAAAAAATTGCGTGGGGGTCCCCTCAAAATCCATACCAGGCCCTTATCCGAGCACACATCCAGGCAGGCCGCAGGAAAAGAGGGGGGGTGAGAGAATGCCCCCCCCTCCTGAACCATACCAGGCCACATGCCCTCAACATGGGGAGGGTGCTTTGGCATCTGACCCCAAAGTACCTTGTCACTATGTTAATGGGAACAAGGGCCTTATCCCCACAACCTTTGGATGGTGGTTCTGGTGGTATGCGGGCAGGGGGCTTATCGGAATTTGGAAGCCCCCTTTAACAAGGGGACCCCCAGATCCTGCCCCCTATGGGAATTGGTAACAGGGTACATTCTACCCCTACCATTTCTCAAAAAAAGTGTCAAAAATTGTAAAAAAAGACAAGAGACAGCTTGGGACAAGTCCTTCATTAAAAGATAAAAAAAAAAAAAAATGTCCAGCAATGTCCATTCATCTTCTTCTATCACGTCGAAGATGAGCTGAAAAAAGAAAAAAAACGCAACACCTCTGTCTCCATGGCTGGCTTCCCCATGGCTTCCCTATGGCATCAGAGGTGTTTTCGTCACTGGGTGGCCCGCCCTCAGCTATATAAGAACTGTCACCAATGGGAAGCATCACTTGGCGGGAGCCTCCCATGGTTTTTTTTTTGTTTTCTTTTTTCTGCTCATCGGCGGTGTGATAGAAGCAGATGAATGGACATCGCTGGAATTTTTATTTTTTTATCTTTTAATAAAGAACTTGTCCCAAGCTTTTGAATTTTTTTGTGAAATGGTAGGGGTACAATGTACCCCATTACCAATTCACATAAGGGGGCAGGATTTTGGGGTCCCCTTGTTAAGGGGGGCTTCCAGATTCCAATAAGCCCCCGTCCACATACCCCCATAACCACCGGGCAAGGGTTGTGGGATGAGGCCCTTGTCCCCATCAACATGGGGACAAGGTGCTTTGGGGTCAGACTCCAAAGCACCCTCCCCATGTTGAGGGCATGTGGCCTGGTACGGGTCAGGAGGGGGGGCACTCTCTTGTTCCCCCCTCTTTTTCTGCGGCCTGCCAGGTTGCGTGCTTGGATAAGGGTCTGGTATGGATTTTGAGGGGGGTCCCTACGCCATTTTTTTTTACATTTTGGCGCAGGGTTCCCCTTAAAATCCATACCAGACCTGAAGGGTCTGGTATGGATTTTGGGGGGACCCCTACACCATTTTTTTTAAAAAATTGGCACAGGGTTCCCCTTAAAATCCATACCAGACCTGAATGGTCTGGTATGGATTTTGGGGGAGACCCCAAGGCCATCTTTTTTTAATTTGGCACAAGGTTCCCCTTAATTTCCTTACCAGACCTGAAGGACCTGGTATGGATTTATTTTTAATTTTTGGTTCGGAGTTTCCCTTAATATTCATACCAGACCCAAAGGGCCTGGTAATGGACTGGGACTGGGCATGCCATTTTTTTTATGAGTTTTATCAATATTGCTGAGACCCGACAATTCATTACAGCTGCAATCAGTTTTAAATTACTTTTTTCCTTTAGAAATGTCATTTTGCTGTGGTACTGTTCTAAACATGGGAAAACTGTGCCACTTTACAGGCATACTATAGACACCACCCAGGCACAATATTTAAATTAATATTTCATTTTTATTGTTTCACTTTAAGCGTAAAAAGAATCACTGTTCCTGAAAAAACGGACATGTCCCCTGGGGCAGGACCCGGGTCATTTTTATGACAATAATTTGCATATAAGCCTTTAAAATTAGCACTTTTGATTTTTTGTGTTCGTGTCCCATAGACTTTACCAGTGTTCTTCCAAATTTTTTGCCTGTTCGGATGTTCTGGTGTGAACCGAACCGGGGGATGTTTGGCTCATCCTTAGTTAGCCCATCACATTTAACCCTTTGAATGCCAGCAACACAGACAATCTATAACCTCCATTACTAGAATAGTGTCTAAACAGATCAGTATCTTTGATCAGATCGGAACTATACTTGCGTCCCTAATAGTCTAGTGTCCCCAAAAATGCAGCATTAGCAGGATCAGCCCGCACATCTGCCAGAACTTATGTTTAGCATCTCCGCCCCCCCAACAAGTTCAGTGTCTGAAACTGCAGCGTTAACAAGATCAGGCCAAATCTCAGCTAGCACTAGCAGGTACATTTTATTTGTAGCATTTCAAGCAGTCAGGTGTTCTTTTTCCCATATAAATGTAGTGGTCAAAATGTCCAAAGAAAGATACACTAGTGAAGAGGCCTACAGGATTCTGAGCATGCCAGATGAGAGCAAAGGGAAGTCCTCTCTGACAGAATCCGCCTCAGAATACAAACCTGTAGCGAGCAGTGGCACCCTGACAGGTAGCTCAAATCATGGAGAAGAGGTTTCTACTAAGGTCAGGCATACCCTACCACATACCCAGGTTGCTGAGGTGCCAGAATTGCATGATTATTCTCATATGTAGCAGAGTGGCAATACTAGTGCCACACTACCTTTCGTTGAACTGGTGAGCTCAAGCAGCCTAGTACAACCTGGCCTTTTACACCCCAGCACTGCAGTATGATTTGGTGATGTGGCGAGTCCTATAAGTGCAGTCCAAGCTGGTGTGGTGGCTAGTGCTAGTACTGTCCTGCAGCCACCAAAAATTCAAACACAGGCCCGTAGAGCCCAAAGTGTCCTTCCTGATGTGCTTGCAATTCTAATTTGCAACCCACAGATTTAGCAGCACATGTTACCCCCCATTCACAGAAAAACACTGAATTCAGATGGGAACAGCAAATTAACAACCCCCCTTGACTTTTTTAGCTGTTTTTCACTGAAAAACTGTGTAATTTGATTGTGGACCAAAGCAATTTATATGCTGATCAGTACATCACCACCAACCCAGATTCGTACCTTGCCAGACCATTCTTTTTTTTTAAATCAGATCTTCTTTTTTTATATATGCAAATAACATTAAAACAACACAAACAAATTATTCAAACAAAATCACATTAAACCAAACACAACCCAAAAAAAAAACCCACAGCCCATCCCGCCCCAACAAACTCCCCCCACCCGCCAGACCATTCAAATGGAAACGGATCACGGTTTCCGAGTTTAACATTTTTTTGGGCCTAACCCTCAACCTGTACATTACAAAAAAAAATGAATTGTGGTCATATTGGTCCACAGACCCAATTCATCATATGCTCCTGTTTTCAGACAGGCGTAGATATCAGAGTACAATGTGGTTCATGCATTTCAAAGACAATACACTCTGTTGCCCTCAGGGGGACCCTGAATATGATCGGTTCCACAAAATTCAGCCTCTAATTGATCACCTTTCCCAGAAATTTGCAGATTTGCATACGCCCCAACAGATAGGGACTATATGCCTCATAAAAAAACATTCACAAATAGAATTTAGAATCAATCCACAAACAGTCCGCTGGAGAGCATATTGCAGCAGAACTTTTAGAGCCTAGACAGGAACTCTAACAAGTGTTGGATTTGAAAACTAAATAAACTCTTTTTCAAAGAAAAGGGCATTTTCTATTAACAAGGGGACAAAACAGGTAAATACTTAGCAAAAGCATTAAAGGACCCTAACCTGTCTTCTAACATTCTAGGTATTAAATCGTCCCCTGGTACATTGGGACACTCAACGGAAAAAATTGCTTCAGATTTTCACAGCTACTATTCCAGGCTATAGAATCCCTAAGAATAATTTGCAACTATTTAGTCCAAAGTGGTATGCCTACACTTTCGGTATCAGATGCTGAATCACTAGAGAAGCCAATTGAGGAAGAGGAGTTGCTTTCAGCCATAAAGGGTTTAAAAAAGTCTGGGCCCTGACTACTTTACTTCTCAATATTAAAAAACGTTTACTTTGCTCCCCGAAACACCCCTCCTGCAAACTATAAATTGTTTGTTCTGGCAGCTCATGTGTCTATAATACCGAAACAAGGCAAAGACCCTACAGAATGTGTAAATTACAGGCCAATGTCTTTGCTCAATTTAGATCTTAAATTATTGGCAAAGATACTAGCCAACCGCTTACGGCCTTTTATTTCAGAGCTTATCGGTCCTGCGAAAGTGGGCTTCATACCGGGCAGAGAAGCCAGAGACAACGTGACAAAGGTGTTGAATCTGATCTATAGAGCTTGGAGCTCCAGGTCTTCCATTGAAGGAACTCCAGACAAAACTTGAACTTTTCCTTAAAACAGTAAGGTTGATATCAAACCTCTTTTTATTCGTGTGCCTCTTTTGGGGAAAGTCACTCAAAGTTTTCATCTTGATGACATGTGATCCAGAAAATGTGATCATTTTTTTAAACTTAAAAAATCTGACCTAATACAAATTATTTATTTCTGGAAGGTTTAGACCCCCTGTTATTGTTTTATTGTGGTCCAAGTCTCTTTTCCATATAGACACAAGGTAAAGAAATAAGAGGAATCATCACAAAAGGGACAGCAAGACCAATAAAAAGGTTCCAATCCTTCCCACTGCAATAAAAAAGTTGTTTTAAATGTCCACATTTCCCCACACATTTCCTTGCTAGGGAAATTAAGGAGATTGCATTTATTAGGTTACCAGTGGTAAACTTTGCATCAAATATAATCAAACATAAAAATTCTGGTTCAAAAAGATTATGATATGCTTTGTACCTCTCCGTATAACAAAACTATGAATTTTATTGAGGAAATAGGCAAAGGGGTTTTATATTATGGAATACTCTGTAGCTTATTATTGTGAACCCTGTGTCCACTTAAAAAATTTATAACTATCATTGTAGCATGCGAAATAGGTTTTCAAATTTTTGAAACATTTTACTATTGTTACTTGTGGATTTGGCAATGAAGAGCTTCTTATTTTATTTTATTAAAATTTAAAAAATAATCATCATCCTAATAATGAACTGGCTAAATGATGACAGATCCCAGTGTATTGCTTGTTGTTTGTTAAATATGAGCATTACTGATATCATAAACACCACGCTTAATCCTCTGTTGATACGTTAGTGATTGTAGAAAAGAATATGTGATACAAATAATTTGTTTGGATCTCAGAGATTTAAATGGTGCTGTTATGAGAACTTATTTAGCTCCATCAGTCCTGGAGGATATTCAAAGTGAAACCTTAGGCAAAAATAAAATGTGATCCATCTCTGATGGGAAAAAATATGACTTCTATCTGAAGATTCTGCATACCAAAGCATGTTTAAAAAACAAACCACAGGGAGTATACAAGTTTCACAAAGTTTTAACAAATTTAATCTACAAGGGAAATTCATGAAAAAATGCTTTGGTGATTTTTATTTGTGACATGCTCATGACAGGCAGTAAAGCAAAGGGAAGGCACAAAAACAGCAGGGCCAGCTACAAAATATTAGACGAAAGGAGAACAAAGAACAGTCAAAGCTAAATATGAAGCTTTTCTCTCAAAGAAAATACTTTTTCATGCAATTGTTATAGTGTTAAAGAGACATCTCTCTTTAAAGCTTTAAATAAAATTGTTCTAATTTATATTTAAACCCTCATGCCTTTAATTTGAAAGCAATTGAGAAAAGGAAGTCAGTTAATCCTAATTTTATGTGTAATATTAACCATTAAATGTACAGTAGATTTCTGTTAATGAATAGGATCAATATAGATTTCTGTTTAGGAAGCAAGGGGGGAAACCATAAAGAAAACAGCATTATTTATCTAATCTAATCACTATGCATTAATACTCCTGTAAATTGTAATTATTGTTTGTATATATTTGTTCAGGACATACTCAGATCTGCCTTCTGCTTTGCAGTGCTACACAATGATTGTGGCAAATTTTTCCCTTTTACAATTAAAATCTACAAGTTGACTTATGTAAAACAATGCATACACTGTACACTTTTTTTTCATTTTGAGTGGATAATTGATGTAAACCTTCAAATAATGTCTTGCTTGAACATTCTCAACTCCTTTAGTAAATGATTCTCCATATATTTGTAAAGACAGAAACCTAGTTATTGCACTGAACCACCAAGGACTAGCATTAGTGGCCAATCCATGAATCTCTATCTTTATTACAATAACAAAAACATTGAAAGAGCAGGGGGGCATGGCAACCAGACTCCAAGATGGATGCCTAGTCCAGGAGCTCCGCTCGACCACTTGAGATAATCCGACAACATCAGCGTCCACCGATGTCATCCACGGTCCTAAGAAACACCATTTGACCGGCTATCACCCACAGCAGCGATCGGGAATGAAGAGGCACAAAAGAAGCCCTTGCAGCCGCAGAAGATGGACAGCTTCCTCATCCACCCATGGTGCAGGCCTACCCAAAATGGCGGCAACGCCAGAGATACGAGGCCAAACTACAGGCCAGGAGCGCAACCCACCAGCCGCAGTCTTTCGTCAGACACTGCCCGCCCGGCCTCACTACACAGCGCTTCCTCCTCTGGATCACCCAGCCCTATTACAAGGAGCCCAGTGAAATCTAAGCTGAGGAGGGACTCTCCGCCCAGGCCTCAGAACGTATCTTCCATGGAGTTAAGCGGGCCTCACACTGCTATAACAAGCCAGCAAACCCCATTGCTGATTTTCCCACAGCAGACAGACCAGTGTCTGACACAATGTTAAAAGACATGCTGCTATCCCTGAGGTCCTCCCTACAGTCTGATCTTTTCAATGGTCTGAATGAGTGCCAGAGGGAAGTTCAAGCCCTAGGACACAGAGTTCACCACGTATAAACTAAGATGGATGAATACACATCCTCATACAACATGATGGTGGAAGCCCACACAGCGCAGGTGAAGATATAGAGTGGCTAAAGGACAAAATGGCGGACTGGTCCAGGAGGAATGCCCTCAAGCTGAGGGGCATATCTGAATCTGTCCCCCCCAACCAACTCTTACAATATGCCCAAACTCTATTCTCCACTCTACTACCAGGGGCATCAGTGCAGGATATCCTAGTGGATAGAATCCACAGGGTACTTAAACCATCTTTTCTACCTGTTGAGACCCCCAGAGATGTGTTACTAAGAGTAAACTTTTTCCACATCAAAGACCAAATCCTTCAGACATCACGCAAAGCAGAAAATATCCCTCGGCAATATACAAGCATTAGACTACTGCCTGACCTATCCAGACACACCCTACAACGCCGTCGTAACCTGCTAACTATCTCCAAAGCACTAAGGGAACCACAACATCCTCCATAAATGGAAATATCCTGCTACGCTTACCATAACCCACAACGGGAACACAATATCAGCATCCAACTTGGATGAAGGGATGAAAGCCTTGCGCCAATGGGGTATACTCCCTGATCAACCTGCCCAACAACCACCTCTCACAGGCTTACAACCCATCCAAATCCCACAAGCACTCCTCTAAAAAGAAGACCGGTGGAAATGCTTAAATTTGACCCATCACCATGCAAATATATCTCCGGAAAGAGATTTCAAACCTAAATCTCCTTCACACCCTCCACATCTCAATAGCTAAGACTTCACGAGGATAAATTTATGGATCCATTTCTTATTCTAACCCAGTTGACTATTGTTCTTTCGTTTTTCTTTTCTTTATTTTATTCACTTGATATAAACAGATCTGCCAGAAAAGAAGAAGCTACTTTCCGAATTCCAGCACAACACAGCCTGACAACTTCCATGGAAGCTACCATGGGACCAGTAAGTACTAACACAACATCACCACACGTAACCTCACACATGTGTTACAATGACAATTAAAATCCTCTCCTTGAATGCCTGGGTCTTGAACCATCCGGCTAACCATTTCTCCATGTGGAACGAAGCTAGTAAACAAGGGGCGGACATCCTGTGCGTACAGGAAATGCACTTTCAACTACATAAATGCTCTCATAAAAACTTCCCGTTTGTATATATGGCCTGTACACCTAACAGTAAGAGAGGAGGGGTACTACTTGCCATTGAGAACTCTCTTTTCTTCCAACCTAAAGAAATTATACTTGACAAAAAAGGCAGGTACATAATCGCCACAGGAGACATAAATTCCAAACCTTACACGATTGTCACGGTGTACGCCCCAACTCACGGCAACTCCGCTTTCTAAAAAAATTTATCACCAAAACAAACTCCATGAAATATGGTAATCTTTTGATCTGTGGAGACTTCAACATCACTTCAGATCTGACCCTTGACACCTCTTCCGGTAAACCTAAAGGTATATTGTCTCTCCATTCACTGATCCACAAGGAGGAACTATTCGACACATGGAGATGCCTTCACGCAAATGAGAGAGACTACACCTTTTTTTCAAATAGACATGGCTCATACTCTCGTATAGATATGTTTTTGACAGACAAATGGCTCTTACAACTTGTAGAAACATCTAAGATTCATGACATTACGTGGTCTGACCACGCTGCCATATCCATGTCTATTACAGAAAAGGGAGTCTCCTCCTCACCCCCCATCTGGTGCTGCAATACCAAACTTCTCCAAGAACAACAGTGCATAAATCCGCTATCTCTACACCTCCAAATCAACTTTCTAGAAAATACAGATTCAGTAGCAGATACATACGTTGTATGGAACGTGCATATAGCCTTTATGAGAGGCATCCTAATTCATTTAGGTGCTAAAGAGAAAAAAAGGAGATCCCAACAATTGAATAAAATTCTCAAGGAACTGCATGATACTGAATCTCAAAATAAAAAATCCCCATCAGCACCCTTAATTAAAAAAACTCAATTCCCTTAGAGAGAAACTTAGAGAACTTCTAAAACAACAATAAGATAAACATCTCAACTGCCTAAAACTAAACTATTACTCATATGCTAATAGAGCAGGCAAATTCCTAGCGAATAGACTTAAAGCAATTCGCACTAAAACCAGAATACCGTATTTGAATCCCCCTACTACTTCACATAAAATTATCAACCCTCAAGAAATAGCGAATCAATTTGCGGAATATTACAGCTCATTATATAACCCGCAGAAAGACCATAAAACACCCCAACCAACAGTAGACAAAATACAATAGTTTCTACAAAAAATAAACCTACCTTCCCTGTCAGATCATCAGTTACCAGAACTAAATGCACCTATTAGACCCCAAGAAGTGGACAAGATTATACATTCCCTTCCAAAAGGGAAAACACCTGGTCCCGATGGTTTCTCTGATGAATATTTTAAAACATTTAAATCAATATTGTCACCCCCACCTAACTAAATTCTTCAATAAAGCCGCAGATTCTGCATCATTACCCCAAGAGATGTTAAGAGCACACATAGTGACATTACCAAAACCAGGCAAAGAACCCAACACCCCAGCTAACTTTAGACCCATCTCCCTTCTCAATACAGACACTAAAATTTACGCTAAATTACTAGCCAAGAGATTAACAAACATCATTCCTCTACTCATTCAGCGCGACCAGATGGGTTATGTGAGGGGGAGACAAACATCTGATGCTACTAGGAGGATCATTAATGTAATACACCATGCTGAAAAAACCCAAACGCCTTCTCTGCTGCTTTCAATAGATGCAGAGAAGGCATTTGACAGAGTCCATGGGACCTATATGGAAAAAGTTCTAGATAAGTTTGGCTTAAAAGGGAACATACTAAAGGCTGTCTTAGCGTTATATTCCTCACCATCAGCACAAGTATACTCTGCAGGCTTTCTATCAGTACCCTTTACGATCTTGAATGGGACCAGACAAGGTTGCCCCCTGTCCCTGATTTAATGATAGAACCTCTGGCTGAAGCTATTCGTTCACACTCCCTGATCACGGACTTCCAGTTTAGCGCCAGTAAACACGCCATCAACTTATTTGCTGATGACGTTATACTACTCCTGTCTAACCCGCTCACATCTTTGAAAGAGGCTCATAAAATCCTCACTTTCTTCGGAGAAGTCTCCTATTACAAAGTACATTTTACTAAATCTTTAATACTAGAATTGGGAGTACAATCCTGCACAAAAAACGCTCTACAAAGGCTACTTCCATACACCTGGAGCACAGGAGGTATTACCTACTGAGGTATTACACTCACAAACAAAACTTCCGCACTTGCTAAAGCTAATTTATCCCCGCTGATAGCTAAACTGGAAGCTCAACTCAGTGATATATCAAAGAAAGAAATATCTTGGATGGGTAGAATAGCTGCTTATAAAATGTTAATTCTGCCGCAAATCTTATGTCTTATGTTGTGTTGGGTTGCAGTGCACAGTCTTTTTACACTGCCATGAGCCCAGTGCCATAGAAAATATAACTTTTATCTGCAAGCTCAGTGCACCAGCACTGCATATGTTAATGTGAGATACACCCTTTACATAATGTGGGTGCATTCTGCTATTCCAAAAACACCCATTTAGGGCAAACAATAATATTTTGCAGTGTTTTCTGCATATCTGTAAGTGTGAGATACACAATTTATATAGTGTTCTTCTATTGTGCTATTCCCCAAAAAAATTTTAGGGCAATTTTTTTTTTTGAATAGCATTTTCTGCATATCTGTAGGTGTGAGATACACCCTTTACATACTGTGGGTATATTCTGCTATTCCAAAAACACCCATTTAGGGCAAAAGAAAATATTTTGTAGTGTTTTCTGCATATCTGTAGGTGTGAGATACACAATTTAAATAGTGTTCTTCTATTGTGCTATTCAAAAAAAAATTTTAGGGCAAAATTTTTTTTTTAATAGCATCTGTAGGTGTGAGATACACCTTTTACATACTGTGGGTGTATTCTGCTATTCCAAAAACACCCATTTAGGGCAAGATCCTAAATTTGAAAAATATGAGAAGAACGTTAAAGAAGGGACGTGGCCCCGGTCGTGGTGCTGCTGGTGGAGCTCCAGTTGCAGGGAGAGGACGTGGTCGATCTGTGCCAGCTACATGCACAAGTGAAACACCTTCCTCAGGTGCGAGTAGGCGACAGAGCCTGCAGCGGTATTTGGTCGGGCCTAATGCGGCTGTACGAATGTTGGGCCAGAACAAGTACAGGCGATAGTAGATTGGGTTGCTGACAGTGCCTCCGGTTCCTTCACATTGTCTCCCACCCAGTCTCCTGATGAAAGATCAGAGTTGGCACCTGCAGCCAATGTCCATCAGTCTTTCACCTCACCCCCTTGCAAATCAGCCAAGCAGTCTGAGCCCCAAATAATGCAGTAGTCTCTTCTGCTTTTTGATGACTTTGTTAGCAGGGTTTCCCAGGGCCATCCACCTAGCCCTGCCCCAGAAGTGGAAGAGATTGTGTGCACCGATGCCCAACCACTTATGTTTCATGATGAGTACATGGGAGGACCATAGCAGCACGTCTCGGATGATGATGAAACCCAGGTGCCAACTGCTGCTGCTTTCGCAATTGTGCAGACCGACAAGGAGGGCAGGGGTGAAGACTGGGTGGAAGATGATGTGGAGGACGATGGGGTCCTGAACCCCACATGGAATCAACATCATGCAGGTGACCAGTGTAGCTTGGAGGAAGAGGCGGTGGTCGCACAGAGCCACCAGCACAGCAGAAGAGGGAGCAGGGTGCAAAAGCGGAGCGTCCATCCCCTAGACAGTACACCTGCTATTGCCCAACACAGCAAGGGACCGAGCACACCAAAGCCAGGTCCAAGGAGTTCCCTAGCATGGCAGTTCTTCAGACAATGTGCTGATGACAAGACACGAGTGGTTTGTACACTATGCAATCAGAGCCTGAAGCGAGGCATAAACGTTCTCAACCTGAGCACAACCTGCATGACCAGGCATCTAAGTGCAAAGCACGAGCTGCAGTGGAGTAGACACCTAAAAAAACAAGAACGGTCTCTATCTCCCAAACACTGCAGCGGAAGAGGAAGTACCCCCCTACTCACCCACGATCCCTGGCCCTGCATGTCAGCATTTCAAAATTCCTCGCCTTTGAAATGCTGTCATTCTGTTTGGTGGAGATGCAGAGTTTTAAAAGCCTGAAGGCCTTGGCTGTCCCACAGTATGTCGTGCCCAGCCGCCACTACTTTTCCAGGCGAGCCATCCCTTCCCTGCACAACCAAGTGGGGGAGAAAATCAGGTGTGCACTGCGCAACGCCATCTGTGGCAAGGTCCACCTAACTACGGATGCGTGGACCAGTAAGCACGGTCAGGGACGTTATATCTCCCTAACAGCACACTGGGTAAATGCAGTGGTGGTTGGGCCTGAGGCGGATAGCAGTTTGGTGCATGTCCTTCCACCACCGAGGATTGCAGGGCGCTTCAGTTTGCCTCCTGTTGCTAACTCCTCCTACTCCGCTTCCTCCGCTTCCTCATCCTCTACCACCTCCTCATCCGGTCAGCATAATACCTTCACCACCAACTTCAGCACAGCCAGGGGTAAACAACAGCAGGCAGTTTTAAAACTTTCCTGTTTGGGGGGAAAACCCCACACCACGCAGGAGTTGTGGAGGGACATGGTACAACAGACCGATGAGTGGTTGGTGGCAGTGAGCCTCAAGCCCGGTCTGGTGGGCCTAGCCGGTTTGACGCACATCCCTTGCCTGGTGCGTGTGCTGAACTTGGTGATCCAGAGGTTCCTTAAAAATCACCCCGATATGCCAGAGCTGCTGCAGAAAGTGCGGGCCGTCTGTGCGCACTTTCGGCGCTCTCACCCTGCTGCTGCTCGCCTGTCAGCGCTGTAGCGTAACTTCGGCTTTCCTGATCACCGCCTCATATGTTACGTGCCCACAAGCTGCAGGACGCACGCATGAGTTGCTCTGCGGAACAGCACCACTTAACCACCAATAACTGGGCCTCCATGCGAGACCTGTGTGCCTTGTTGCACTGTTTCGAGTACTCCACAAACATGAGAAACAAACAACCACCGCTCCAAGACTCTCCTTCCCAAGCGAATGCTCCTGCTCCTGTGTGGGAGCCCCAGGTGCTGGCTAATAGCACAATGATTGGAAATCAAAAAAGGAAGAACTCCGGACAGCCGCACACCGAGAAAATAAAATCCAAAAAGTTTATTTAAAAGCAAAAAACACTGCAATCCATACACGGCAAAAAAGGGGGGTACAGTCTGACGCGTTTCGCACCACAACTAGTGCATACTCCACAAACATGGCCAGTGCCAATGACGCCGTTCTCATCGTTACTATCCCAGTTCTATGCCTTCTTGAAAACATGCTTCGGGCGATGATGGAAGAGGATGTGGCACAGGAGGAGGAGGAGGAGGAGGAGGAAGAGGGATAATTTCCAAGGCTTTCAGGGAGGTCATTCACAAGTGGCTATGAGGGTGAGTTCCTGCACCAACAAATGCCAGGTACAAAATTGTCCGGCAGCAAGGGCACAGTTCTGGAGGATGACGAGGTGGAGGATGAGCAGGAGGAGATGGAGGAGGAGGAACCATGTTCACAGCAGGGTGGCACCCAGACCATCTCACGGGCATCACTGGTGCATGGCTGGGGGATACAGAGGATACAGACGATACACCTCCCACAGAGGACAGCTTTTCGGCAGGGGGTGTTATCACAGACAAGCGCAGCCGCCTGTCCAGAGCCAATGTGGACAAGCTCACGTTCATTAAAATGAACCAGGCATGGATCCCACAGGACTTGTCCGTACCTTGTGCAGAATAGACATGTATACCGGTGTTCTGACAAAAACTGTCTGGCCCGTACTGCGCAGGCACAGAGCTTGCGCAGTATGGAGGACAAGGAGATTCCAAAAATCTCTGAAGATGAATGGCGCCTGCGCCTTGAGTGCAGGTTCAAGCCCCACCATCCAAGTGGACATACAGTAGCACATAGTAACAGGGCCCCTCACGTGCTTGCCACGCTTCGGGCGCAGCCTCGCTTCACTCGGCTTGAACCTCGGATGGTGTGGCTTGAACCTGGACTCACTGCGCAGGCGCCGTACGTCTTCAGAGATTTTCGAAATCCCCTTGTCCTACGCAGTACAGGGTGGACACTATCCGACGGGGGACAGAATTCGACACATCACGGCCTTACCCAGCCATTGTTGTATTTTTGATCTTCCTCACTCTTTTGGGGTGTACACTAATTAAAAAAAAAAAAATAATTTAAAACAAAAACCAGTGTTGGCTACCTCGTCCTCCTCCACCGCCGCTTCCACCTACACAGCCACATCCACCGCCACCTCAACCTCCTACTCCATATGAACCTCATGCTCCTAGGTAAAGATTATTATATTTAATTTTTTTAATTTCCAAGTATTTTATTTTCCCACTACCTTATCCATTAAATTGAATATTTTTTTTCCAGAAAGGGCGTATGCTGGGGCATTCCCACCATATGTGTGGCATCGTGCCGTTGAGTTTCTGAGGTTCTTAATGACTTCCTGTACCTCTTCTTCTGAGAAGGGGGCCTCCAGCATATTACTTGTTATTTTTATTTATTTTATGTTATTTTAAGTTATTTCCCTATCCACATTCCATTACTTTTTTAGAGACATTTTAGTCCTCAAAAGTTCGGGTCCCCATTGACTTCAATGGGGTTTGGGTTCGGGGTCAAGTTAGGGTCAAGTTTGGTCCCGAACTCAAACTTTTTTCCGAAGTGTGTCCGAACCCGTCGAACCCGAACATCCAGGTGTCCGCTCAACTCTACTCCCTAGTAAAACATGGAAATTCTACTTCTCAGCCAAACATGATACAAAAGGCATATCATTCTTCTACAACACACTTCAAGACAAACTAAAGTTCTCCAAAATGATAGCAATGCAAAAATGGGAAATAGATCTAGGTACCACTTTCTCAGAAGAACAATGGCAACACGCATTTAGAGAAATACACAAAGCTTCGCACTGTGTTAAACACTGGGAACTAACCATCAAAATGGCGAACAGATGGCACTACACACCTTTCAGATTAGCAACATACTTCCCAGGACTTTCACCTAACTGCTGGAGAGACTGCGGAAGAGTAGGTAACCTACTACATATGTACTGGCACTGTCCGAATATTAAGAGTTTGTGGAACCAGGTATTCCAACTAATCTCATCATTAACGGGTATAATCACAAACCCAGACCCTGCTCTAGCACTTCTACATGTAAACATAGATAAGTTTCCTCACGACACCAGACCAGTAATATCCCACATACTTCTAGAAACACGATCACTGATCCTAAGTAATTGGAAATCTAGCAACGTCATAAACTTATCTGACATAATAACAATGGTGCGTAGGAACTACACCTTTGAAAGACTATCAACTCCCTGAACTGTAAAAAGTTTGACTACTGTTGGTCTATATGGCCCAAACATTTTTGATGTTCTACCTAGAGGCTTCACTACAATGACAAATATACACTGTAAAAGTGCATATTAGATACTGTGTATATCAACTTATTTATCCATTGTATTTTGTTATACCTAAAAAATTTCAATAAGCATTATTGATTAAAAAAAAAAAAAACATTGTAAGAGCAAGTTTTTAAAAGTATGAAAGTCATATGAATAATAAATAAACTTTTCAATAACAACTCAGAATATGCTGTCACTGAAATACACTATATTATCTCTTTAAGAAAAAAAAAGTAATACTATACAGAATGTAGTGTATAAATATATATATGTGGTTTCATGGGATAAAGACCCCTACTCTGAGGCTACATATTTGTATATGGTAAGCAGGAAGGGGTTAAAGAAAAGGTTAAAATGATATACATTTAAGTTACAGATATTAACTACCCCACTACCGATTATAGTTAAAGAACCAGTGTGGGGTGCTTCCTCTTCTAAATGGTCATTTAAAAAAAAAAAAAAATGTGTCATTGGACAGTGCAGATCATTGACAAAAGTTACAAAGCCAATAAACATTGCTCTATAATTTGTGATCAGTGTCAATAAACATAGCTGATCACAAGCAGGAAGTTCAGAGCTAATGGGTGTGGCCCTGTACCTTGTGATTACTGATCAATTAGAAGTCAGCTTTCTCCTTCCCCTAACATACACACACAGCCATTGTGAAAGGGGAGAGCTAAGTGAATTTTTCAGCCAGCATTCCAATTGTGCTAATTTGTCAGTTAAAATCACAATGTTCCTTACATACCTAATCACATACCTAATCACATACTGTGCCAATGCCTAATTACAGCAATGCAATTTTGCCAATTTTGCTAATCATAACAAGTGGCAGTGTTGCTAATCATAGCAAGTGGTAGTATTACTATTCACAGAAAGTGCAAGTGGTACTGATCATAGCAGTTGTTGATTTACTTAATCTGGAGAGTGCAAAATATGGTGCAGCTGTGCATGGTGGCCAATCAGCTTCTAACTTCAGCTTGTTCAGTTAAGGCCCGTACACACCATATGAAAATCTGAAGTAAAATTTAGTTTGACGAGCGATCTGCAGATTTTCTGATCATTAGCATTGTGCTTTCAACAGCAGATTCTGAATTTTCGGACAACAAAAACTGGATATGCAGGCTATACAATTTTTGTTGTAGGTGAACACAACGTATGATTTTCATTTAATTAGTACAGTTTTCACCCGAAAAAAATCATAAGAGCAAGACTACGCATGCTCAGAAATGAAAGAACACATACAAAACAATTCAGCACATTAAATCACTTCTGAAGTCATACGAGAATATTCGTATGTTGAGTAACCTCTTCACTTTTGAAATTGAGACTAGCATGCACCAAAAATCAGATGAAAATTTGTCCGATAATCTGATTGTGTGTACCTGGCTTTAAGCTCTGACAAAAAACTTGAAAGCTGTTTGGTTTCTATGCAGAGCTGCACCTGACTTTGCACTCTCCATCTTTAATAAATCATCCCCTATGTTTCTAGTTTGTTGATCACAGCTATCGACAGTGTTTCCAGTCTGCTGATCACAGCCAGAGCAAGTGTTTCCAGTTTGCAGATTACAATCAGAACCAGTGTTGCAGGTTTTCTTATCACAGCCAGTGCCAGTGTTTAGAGTTGCCTGGTCACAGTAATCACCAGTGTTCCCAATTTGCAGATCACAGCAAGTGCCAATGTTTCCATTATTCTGTTCACAGCCAGCATCAGTGTTTCCAGCTGAACGATCAAAGTCAGTACCTGTGTTGCTGATCACAGCCAGTACCAGTTGATGATTGGAGCCAGTGCCAAATTTTTCCCTTTGTGCATTTTTTTTGCTGTGCTCCGTAATGTAAAAAAAAAATTATAGTAGTGAGGAAATGTGTAAAATTCTAAGTGTTACCATATAATGTTTTGCTTGTGTAATATATTCAGTAGGTATTCTGATATAGGGGAATATTCTGTATTTAAACCATTTTCTTTCTCCACATATTCTCCACCTATTTCAGATAAATGAAAAATGATCAAACAACGTGGCCAAGTAGTGGGGAAAGCAAATAGAATTCTAGGATTCATCACTGGAGGGGTCACCAGCAGCAGGAAGAAAGTCCTCATTCCCCTATATGGATCTTAAGTTAGACCTCTTTTAGAATATTGTGTCCATTTCTACAGCCCTCACTTACCAAAAGATATCATGATATGAGCAACAAAAATAGTGAAATGTCTGATAGATAGAACATATTAGGAGATACTTCAAGAACTTATTATGGACAGTCTGGAGGAAAAAAGGGAAAGGGGAAACATGACGGAAATTTTAAAAAACATCAAGTGGGAGAATAAGGTTCAGGAGGGCAGTATTTTTAATATAAAGCCAAGATCATAAACATGGGGACAAGACCGCACAACTAACAAAAGGAACATCAATAACTAATCTAATGCTCCATACACACGATCGGACTTTGCTATAACAAAACCGTGGATTTTTGTTCGAATGATGGCTCAACTTGTCTTGCATACACACGGCCACACAAATGTTGGCCAACAATTACGAACGTGGTGACGTACAAGATGTACGACCAAGCCGAGAAAAAGGAAGTTTAATAGCCAGCTTGATTCCGAGCATGCGTGAACTTTTGTGCGTCGGGCTTGTGTACACACGATCGGAAATTCAGACAACAAAGTTTTGTTGGTGGAAAATTTGAGAACCTGCTATTAAACATTTGTTGGCGGAAAGTCCAACAGCAAATGTTCGATGGAGCATACACAAGGGTCGGACTTTCAGCAAACAAGCTCACATGCAACATTTGTTGTTGGAAAATCCGATCGTGTGTACTGGGCATTCAAAAATATTATTTTACCATAAGAGTAAGTGGATTAAGTGGATTCAGACATGTATGGGACAAACAAAGATCTATATTCATACAAACTTAAAAAAAAAAAAAATAATAAAAAAAAAAACATATATAAATTCCAGCTTGCCAATTGTTGTTACTGTGGTTCTTTCTACTTCAAAGGCTTGGCCGTTATTTTGTTTGCTTATCACATCTCACATGAGTTGTAAACATCAAAGGGGCATGACCAAAAAAAGGCTCCTGATTGGCTTCTGATCAGGGTTCTCAGCCAGTGTTCTGGTGGGGGGACCATCTCCCTATCAGAACACAATAGAAGATAGTTAGTACAGTTGCTCCTCCTGAGCCATCATTTTTTTTCTTTCAGCCCTGCTGGGTTGAACAAAAAAAAACTACTAGTGTGTACTAGGCTTTAGAGTTTAACCACTTTCAGACCGGACCAATTTGCACCAAAGGACCAGGCCCCTTTTTGCGATTCGGCACTGCGTCGCTTTAACTGACAATTGCGCGGTCGTGCGACGTGGCTCCCAAACAAAATTGACGTTCTTTTTTTTCCCACAAATAGAGCTTTCTTTTGGTGGTATTTACCCCCCCCCCGCGGTTTTTATTTTTTGCGCTATAAACAAAAAAGAACG
>CM053026.1:628153799-628168668 GCA_028564925.1 Lithobates sylvaticus | reverse complement strand
AAGGATCTGTACACAATTCCTGGAAGCTGAAAACATCCCAGTTCTTGCATGGCCAGCATACTCACCGGACATGTCACCCATTGAGCATGTTTGGGATGCTCTGGATCGGTGTATATGACAGCTTATATAGATCTTTAAGTTCAGCTCATGATAAATAGAGGCAAACACAAAAGTGTTGCATTTAGAATTTTTCTCATTATATATATATATATATATATATATATATATATATATACATATATATAATTTACTGCTACATTATGGGGGTTATTTATGCAAGGCAAATCCACTTTGCGCTGCAAGTGCACTTTGAAGTGCATTCGCTCTAAATTTAAGGGGTAGATCTGAAATGAGTGGAAGCTCTGCTGATTTTATCATCCAATCATGTGCAAGCTAAAATGCTGTTTTATATTTTCCTTGCATGTCCCCCTCGGATCTACAGCGACTTTACTTCCAAGTGCACTTTAAGTGCACTTTCATGTACACTTGCAGTGCAAAGTGGATTCTCCTTTAGTAAATAACCCCCTATGTCCCAAGGTGGCAAGTTGTTGTCAGTTTCTGGTAGGTTTTTCTAGATGGTTTACTAAAGGAAAATTAACTATGCACTTTGTAAGTGCAGTTGCATTCATTTGCCCCCAGAACTTAGTGAATGTGGTGAAGCTTCACTTTGTAAATAATATCCAAGCAGGTGCAAGTAAAATAAAAAACAGCATTTTTAGATGCACTTGACTGGATGATCGGAATCAGCAGAGCTTCACCATATTCACTAAGCTCTGGGAAAAATGATTGCAACGGTACCGGCAAAGTGCATAGTCAATTTGCCTTAAGTAAATCAACCCCTTTGAATATATTACAGTCCAATGTCTGATAGCTCAGTGAATAATATATTGTCCAATATCTTGAACTCATAGTGAACAGGACACATCCCTGTTAGGACATCCAAAGTAGTATAGCAGTTTTGTATGCCAACTATTTTATTAAGCTAGATAATTAAAAGAGATTGGTAGCCTGACACAAATTATATATTATATATATATATATATATATATATATATATATATATATATATATATATATGTATATATATATAGCCAGCTTCCAGTAGCTATGCACACTGCATATCTATTCCAGGCACCTGTAGTCAGTGTTCCCATGGTACATTAATGTATTATATCTCAGTGTTTACTGTGGATGCTTTGGTCCCACAAACTCAGATTACATTAAGAACTCCATGAAAAAGGCAAATATCTGCTTAACATGTAAAATGTAAAACTAGATATAAATATATATCTGGGCTTTCTTTCTGTTTTTAGATGTACTCATTTTAAGAAAAGATAATGCTAAATAGACATTAGGCCTGTGAAAGAAACAGATGTTTTTCTTAGATGATGCCCTATATCTGTAGATCCATGGCAACAAACTAACCATTGCCCACAAAGTAGCTTAATTCAGCAACACACCTTCTGCATTAACATTTATAAACCTCCCCTTAGTCAGTGTTCAGCATCTGACAGTTAAGAATAGAGACAATAGGTGACCTGATATTTTTAAGTCATTTTTTGTGATTTTTATCAGCACTGGAGTTCTCCTTTAAAATGTGTGTTGGCAGTCAGATTATTCCAGCCATTGCAAGGCTTTGTAGACTTTGCTGTGACTTTATGAGTAAAGTGTATTACTGTAATATATATACATCCCAGTGAAACTTTTTTCACGAATACCTATTACCCTGTGGATTAGTGTAGTACATTAAACTTAATTCAGTATTATTAAAATAAGAGTAAATGAATCAGCAAATGTTACTGAAACGTTTTCCCGTGTGAGTCATATGGTGTCATTAATTCTTCCCTCCCTTCCCCGTTCACACACAAATGAGATAATTTTTTTTTGCAATATTTTTCTTAAAGAACAAAAAACATAAACTGTTTGATAATGCATGCAAAGAGGACTTCATTTTATTGTTGCAATAAAAATGTTATTACAGCTAATAAGCGCAAGGAATTCTGTAATGTTTTTGCACTAATGAGCCCTAGGCGTTTGACCATATTAGCTGTGCTATTTCATTTGTGTACAAGTAGAGAAGAAATGAGCAAATGTTGTTAATCTTCTTCTTGTTTATAATAGTTAAGGGCCTGTTTTACTCTTTGAAAGTGCACAGTCCATTTTAGTATTTCTTTTCCGGCTTTTCAATATAAATTGTACACAAAGAGACAATCCAGGAGGTGAATGTTAAAAACATATTGACAATTTATTGTAAAATGTGACTTGATTCTAACATGTACAGTATCATGTGTTTTACCTTGGAAATAAGTCTACTACTAGAATAAATTGTACAGGCAAACCATACACTCACAAAAAAGTAGAAAATCTAGTGTTTTCCTTAATTATCATCTCTAGAATGATTGGTGTTAACAATCAATCAACTAATTTTCTCACAACTCTGTTGCTGATGAAGATGGTAAGAATAGGTACATTTCCTATGCTGTGAACAGCTGCAACTTGTTTTAGACAATTGGACAGTATTGATGTCCAATTTCTGTTTTTCTGTATTTGACATTTCAGTGGAAACTGGTACAAGTTAGTTTAGACCAGCACAAGGCCATATTAACCACTTCCCGACCGCCCCATGTACATATACGTCAGCAGAATGGCACGTACAGGCAAAACCACGTACCTGTACGTGCCATTCTTCAGGCGCGTGGGGGGTCCGATCGGACCCCCCCCGGCCGGCGGGGACGGTCGGGATCGCTACAGGAGCGATCCGGGAAGAGGGGACGGCCAGTGGTTTCTGGCCACCCCCTCGCGATCGCTCCTGGCGAATCAGATGCTTCCCCTGGCTGTGTCAATCAAAACACAGCCAGAGGAAGTGATGTCACACTCGGCGCGTCGGTCAGAAAGACCGGAACGCCGAGGAGTAAACACACACAGGTTAGTGCACCAACAGTACACTGACACCAGTACACATAGGCACACAAATAACCCCCCTGTCACCCCCAGATCACCCCCCAGATCACCCCCCTGCCCCCCCAGTCACAGTGTCACTAATTGCAGTGATCATTTATTTACTGATCACTGCATTTAGTGTCAGTGTGACTGTAATAACTGTCAGGGCAGTTAGTTTTAGGTCCAAGGTAGCCCCCTACCCCCCCCCCCCTAATAAAGGTTTAACCCCTTGATTGCCCCCCAGGTAACCCTTTAACCCCCTTTTGCCAGTGTCACTAAGCGATCGTTTTTCTGATCGCTGCATTAGTGTCACTGGTGTCGCTAGGTAACCAGTTTTTTTTTTTAGGTTAACCGCCATGTTTATATAGGTTCATAAATAGGTTTATAGGTCAGGTACCCCCATATTACAACCTAAATAAAGGTTTTAACCCCCTGATTGCCCCTAGAGTTAACCCTTTCACCAGTGATCACCGTATAAGTGTCACTGGTGACGCTGGTTAGCCAGTTAGTTATTTTGTTATTTAGGTTCCCCGTCAGGTTTTTATATAGCGTCAGGTACCCCCATATATTACCTAATAAAGGTTTTAACCCCCTGATTGCCCCTAGTTAACCCTTTAGCCAGTGTCACTAAGCGATCGTTTTTCTATCGCTGCATTAGTGTCACTGGTGCCGCTAGGTAACCAGTTTTTTTTTAGGTTAACCGCCATGTTTATATAGGTTCATAAATAGGTTTATAGGTCAGGTACCCCCATATTACAACCTAAATAAAGGTTTTAACCCCCTGATTGCCCCTAGAGTTAACCCTTTCACCAGTGATCACCGTATAAGTGTCACTGGTGACGCTGGTTAGCCAGTTAGTTATTTCGTTATTTAGGTTCCCCGTCAGGTTTTTTATATAGCGTCAGGTACCCCCATATATTACCTAATAAAGGTTTTAACCCCCTGATTGCCCCTAGTTAACCCTTTCACCAGTGATCACCGTATAACTGTTACGGGTGACGCTGGTTAGATAGTTTGTTTTTTATACTGTCAGGGCACCCGCCATTTATTACCCAATAGCGGTTTAACCCCCTGATCGCCCGGCGGGTGATATCAATTAGGTTTTAGGGTCAAATAAGGTCTGCGTCACCCCAGGTTAGTGCCAGTACCGCAAACACCCACGCGCAAAGCATACACCTCCCTTAGTGGTACAGTATCTGAACAGATCGATATCTGATCTGATCAGATCTATACTAGCGTCCCAGCAGTTTAGGGTTCCAAAAAACGCATTGTTAGCGGCATCAGCCCAGATACCTGCTAGCACCTGCGTTTTCCCCCTCCGGCCCGCCCCCCCCAGCCCCCCCCACCCAAGTGCAGTATCGATCGATCACTGTCACTTACAAAACACTAAGCACACATAACTGCAGCGTTCGCAGAGTCAGGCCTGATCCCTGCGATCGATAACATTTTTTTTGTGGTAGCGTTTTGATTCAGTCGCTAACAGTCAGGAGCTTTTTTACCTGTAAATCTCAAAAAAATAAAAAAATAGTTGTCGTTTTATTGTTCTCTCTCTCTCTCTCTCTCTCTCTCTCTCTCTCTATTCTCTCTCTATTGTTGCTCTTTTTTTACTCCATTCTATTCTGCAATGTTTTATTATGTTTTAGCATGCTTGCTTTTCAGGTATGTAATTTTGTTTACTGTGTTTTATTGTTAACCATTTTTTTGTTTTCAGGTGCGCCATTCAGTTGCAGCGTGGATTTATGTATCTTGACAGCAACAGCGTTTGCTCCCACGATACATAAGGCCGCGACTCCAACGCTGTAGGAGGTGATTTCACCACCACAGTTAAAAAAAAGAGCATATATGCCGAAGCATGGGGGCAGCAGGGGCGGAGGAGCGATTGGCTCCTAATGCTGCGTACATACGGTCGAAATTCCGACGGAGCCTTGCCCCGTGGAAAAGTGCGACCGTGTGTACATGGCATAACTTTTGTGGGAGGATGCCCTCATGCTTCGGCATATATAAATGGTGCATGTATGCCCATCATTAGAAGTGGGTGGATGAAGGGAGGTATTCTAATGGTGGGCATACCCACCAATCAATCTCTTTTTTTCGTTCAGCCAAGAGGCTGCATGAAAAAAAAAGATTACAATATATGTCCAGTATGTTGCTGGACTTTGAATGGTTATACCAGAATGATGCCTGCAGGTTTAGGTATCATCTTGGTATCATTCTTTTCAGCCAGTGATCGGCTTTCATGTAAAAGCAATTCTAGCGGGTAATTAGCCTCTAGACTGCTACAAGCAGTGGGATGTAATGTCCCCCCTCCCGGATATAAACCGCGCCATTGGGAAATTGGGAAAGCGTTTTATCACACCGATCTTGGTGTGGTCAGATGCTTTGAGGGCAGAGGAAAGATCTAGGGTCTAACAGACCCCAATTTTTTCAAAAAAAGAGTACCTGTCACTGCCTATTGCTATCATAGGGGATATTTACATTCCCTGAGATAACAATAAAAATGATAACAAAGAAAAAAAATGGAAGGAACAGTTTAAAAATAAAAAAAAAAGCTAAAAATAAATAAAAAAAAAAAAAAATAAAAAAAAAAAGCACCCCTGCCCCCCCTTCTCTTGCGCAAAGGCGAACACAAGCGTTGGTCTGGCGTCATATGTAAACAGCAATTGCACCATGCATGTGAGGTATCACCGCGAAGGTCAGATCGAGGGCAGTAATTTTAGCAGTAGACCTCCTCCGAGAATCTAATGTGGTATCATGTAAAGGCTTTTAAAGGCTTTTAAAAATGTATGTAGTTTGTCGCCACTGCGTGTTTGTGCGCAATTTCAAAGCATGTCGTGTTTGGTATCCATGTACTCGGCCTAAGATCATATTTTTTATTTCATCAAAAATTTGAGCAATGTATTGTGTTTTAGTGCATTAAAAAAAAAAAAGTGTTTTTTTCCACAAAAAATGCGTTTGAAAAATCGCTGCGCAAATACTGTGTGGAAAAAAAAAAATGCAACACCCACCATTTTAATCTGTAGGGCCTTTGCTTTAACAATATATATAGTGTTTGGGGGTTCAACGTAATTTTCTTGCAAAAAAAAAAATATGTTTTCATGTAAACAAAAAGTGTCAGAAAAGGCTTTGTCTACAAGTGGTTAGAAGAGTGTGTGACGTGTGACATAGGCTTCTAAATGTTGTGCATAAAATGCCAAGACAGTTCAAACCCCCCCCAAATGACCCCATTTTGGAAAGTAGACACCCCAAGCTATTTGCTGAGAGCAATGTTGAGCCCATTAATTTTTTTTTTTTTTTGTCCCAAGAGATTGAATAATGAAAAAAAAAAAAATATATATATATTTTTTTTTACAAAAAGTTGTCACTAAATGATATATTGCTCAAACATGTCATGGGCATATGTGGAAATACACCCCAAAATACATTCTGTTGCTTCTCCTGAGTACGGGGATACCACATGTGTGGGACTTTTTGGGAGCCTAGCTGCGTACGGGACCCCAAAAACCAAGCACCGCCTTCAGGCTTTCTAAGGGTGTAATTTTTTTATTTCACTTCTCACTGCCAATCACAGTTTCGGAGGCCATGGAATGCCCAGATGGCATAAAACCCCCCAAAATGACCCAATTTTGGAAAGTAGACACCCCAAGCTATTTGCTGAGAGGTATGGTGAGTATTTTGCAGATCTCGCTTTTTGTCACAAAGTTTTGAAAATTGAAAAAAGAAAAAAAATTTTTTTTTTTCTTTACTTTCTTCATTTTCAAAAACAAATGAGAGCTGTAAAATACTCACCATGCCTCTCAACAAATAGCTTGGGGTGTCTACTTTCCAAAATGGGGTCATTTGGGGGGGGGGTTTTGTGCTATTTTGGCATTTTATGGCCTTCGAAACTGTGATAGGTAGTGAGGAGTGAAATCAAAAATTTGCACCCTTAGAAATCCTGAAGGTGGTGCTTGGTTTTCGGGGCCCCGTACGCGGCTAGGCTCCCAAAAAGTCCCACACATGTGGTATCCCCATACTCAGGAGAAGCAGCAAAATGTATTTTGGGGTGCATCTCCACATATAACAATGGCATGTGTGAGCAATATATCATTTAGTGACAACTTTTTGAAAAAAAAAAAAAATTTTTTTTTTTTTTTTGTCTTTATTCAATCACTTGGGACTAAAAAAAAAAAATATTCAATGGGCTCAACATGCCTCTCAGCAAATAGCTTGGGGTGTCTACTTTCCAAAATGGGGTCATTGGGGGGGGGGGGGTTTTGTACTTCCCTGCCATTTTAGCACCTCAAGAAATGAGATAGGCAGTCATAAATTAAAAGCGGTGTAAATTCCAGAAAATGTACTCTAGTTTGTAGACGCTATAACTTTTGCGCAAACCAATAAATATACGCTTATTGGCATTTTTTTTACTAAAGACATGTGGCTAAATACATTTTGGCCCAAATGTTTGACTAAGATTGAGTTTATTGGATTTTTCTTATAACAAAAAGTAGAAAATATATTTTTTTTTCAAAATTTGCGGCCTTTTTCCGTTTATAGCGCAAAAAATAAAAATCACAGAGGCAATCAAATACCATCAAAAGAAAGCTCTATTTGTGGGAAGAAAAGGACGCCAATTTGTTTGGGTACAACATTGCATGACCGCGCAATTACCAGTTAAAGCAGTGCAGTGCGAAATTGAAAAAAGACCTCTGGTCCTTTGGCTGCCAATTGGTCCGGGCTGAAGTGGTTAATAGGTACATAACATTTTGATGTCCACAATGGCACCTAAGCATCAATTATTAATGAGAATCCAGATAAAGATATCTCATAACATGAAGCGAATTACTTTTAAATGTTCTATGACTGCCCTGTTAGTTGTCCTGACATGATCACATGGATATTTAAGACATTTACGTTCAAAAGCCCCAATCCATAAAAACATTTTAAACATTTTTCTGACCAAAAACTTAGACCGAGCCATTAAATGACTTATTCAACTGAAGCTATTCTAAAAATAGGTTCTTTGCAAAACTATAGTTAAAAATAAAAATACAATAAAAGAACAAGAAAGGAACTTTGCTTCCTAGCATAAGGAAAAGCATTCGTTTCCAATGCCTTCCCATAACTCAAACTTGAGCAGTGCCTGGTACTTCACTGCAGCAAAGAGCAACCACTGCTAGTCTTTGGATGATTAATGTAATTTCTTAAATGGTCTGTATTGAAAGATCTGAAGATGTCTGAAACAAATTAAAGGAAAGGAACACAAATACTATAGATGTAAAGAGGAAAGGATGGTCGCTACTCCTGGCCAGCCCAGATTAATAAACAATAAGGTCTATGATCCTATGACTAAGCTAAGGTGAGGTGAAATGCATCAGTGGGTGTGGTGTGGTGGAGCCATGTAGGCTGTGACCATTCCTTATCATTTATTCATCAGGGCTGACTGGGAGTAGTGGTGACCCTTTCCTCTTTACACTTACTAGCCCTTTTTATTGGTATCAGGATCATAACATCTATCAGGTAATATGTACCCCATTTTCTGGGACACAGACATATGCTTTCACCTCTACTTTGAGAGGTGCCAAAAGCAATATAACAATAATAACCATAACCATACATATAACTATAAATATTATAGATATCAGTGGTAAATCACTTTTTCTTAAAACTGCTTGGGAATAGAGAATGGCATTGTTCCTAATTTTACAATATAAGTGTAACAAAAATCCATTATTGACTAGACTAAAAATGAAACAATGGGGTTGATTTACTAAAACTAGAGATTGCAAAATCTGGTGCAGCTCTGCATAGAAACCAACCATCTTCCAGGATTTATTATCCAAGCTTAATTGAACAAGCTGAAGTTAGAAGCTGATTGGCTACCATGCACAGCTGCATCATATTTTGCACTCTCTCCATATTTTTGCACTATTTAGTAAATCAACTCCAATGCCATTACATCAGTAATCTCCAGGGATACTGATACTGATATGGTGTCCTTTAGTTTGTGTGCACTTACTGTCTTTGAGACCATGGAAACATTTTAATATACAGTTGTGCTCATAAGTTTACATACAGAATTTATGATTTCTTAGCCATTTTTTAGAGAATATGAATGATAACACAAAAAAAATTCTTTCACTCATGGTTAGTGTTTGGATGAAGCCATTTATTATCAAGCAACTGTGTTTACTCTTTTTAAATCATAATTACAACAAAAACTACCCAAATGACCCTGATCAAAAGTTTACACACCCTGGTGATTTTGGCCTGAAAACGTGTACACAAGTTGACACAAAGGGGTTTGAATGGCTATTAAAGGTAACCATCCTCACCTGTGATCTGTTTGCTTCTAATTATTAATTCATACATGTGTGTATATAAAAGGTCAATGAGTTTCTGGACTCCTGACAGACCCTTGCATCTTTCATCCAGTGCTGCACTGACGTTTCTGGATTCTGAGTCATGGGGAAAGCAAAAGAATTGTCAAAGGATCTGTGGGAAAAGGTAGTTGAACTGTATAAAACAGGAAAGGGATCTAAAAAGATATCCAAGGAATTGAGAATGCCAATCAGCAGTGTTCGAACTAATCAAGAAGTGGAAAATGAGGGGTTCTGTTGAAACCAAACCACGGTCAGGTAGACCAACTATAATTTCAGCCACAACTGCCAGGAAAATTGTTCGGAATGCAAAGAAAAACACACAAATAACTTTAGGTGAAATACAGGACTCTCTGAAAACATGTGGTGAGGCTGTTCCAAGATGCACAATAAGGAGGCACTTGAAGAAAGATGGGCTGCATGGTCGAGTCGCTAGAATAAAGCCATTACTACGCAAATGCCACAAAGTATCCTGCTTACGATACGCCAAACGGCACAGAGACAAGCCTCAGACCTTCTGGCACAAAGTCATTTGGAGTGATGAGACCAAAATTTAGCTTTTTGGCCACAACCATAAATGCTACATTTGGAGAGGAGTCAACAAGACCTATGATGAAAGGTACACCATTCCTACTGTGAAACATGGAGGGGGATCGCTGATGTTTTGGGGATATGTGAGCTACAAAGGCACAACAAATTTGGTCAAAATTGATGGCAAGATGAATGCAGTATGTTTTCAAAAAATACTAGAGGAACATTTGCATTCATCAGCCAGGAAGTTGTGCATGGGACGTACTTGGACATTCCAAGATGATAATGATCCAAAATTCAAGGCCGAGTCGACCTGTCATTGGCTACAGCAGAATAAAGTGAAGGCTCTAGAGTGGCCATCTCAGTCTCCTGACCTGAATATCACTGAGCCACTCTGGGGGATCTCAAACATGCAGTTCATGCTAGACAGCCCAAGAATTTACAGGAACTGGAGGCCTTTTGCCAAGAGGAATGGGCAGCTTTACCATCTGAGAAGATAAAGAGCCTCATCCACAAATACCACAAAAGACTTCAAGCTTTAATTGATGTTAAAGGGGACAATATACGGTATTAAGAACTGAGGTATGTAAACTTTTGATCAGGGTCATTTGGGAAGTTTCTGTTGCCATTATGGTATAAAAAGAGTAAACACAGTTGATTGATAATAAATGGCTTCAGCCAAACACTAACCATGAGTGAAAGAAAAGTTTTTGTGTTATCACTCATATTCTCTGAAAAATGTAAACTTATGAGCACAACTGTAACTTAGCAGTGGATTGGAAATAAAAAAAATAACAATTTATTTTTGTATAAATTCAAAAATACAGAAAAGTTGGTTAGAATACATTTTAAAGAGTAAACATTCCAAAGATAAACCTTCATAAACCTGATTTCCTGCAATTTGGGCAACTTGATAGCTATGAGAATGGTTTACAAAAGTAGAAAGTGAGGTGATTTGTTCTTGTGTACACCTCAAACATTCAATAGTGTAGGTGGATTTGAAAAAAAATTACATCCTTCAACTGATGATTGGATATCTGCAGTAAACATGAGTTCCACGGCACTACATTCTTTACCCTATGCCTTTAACGGCATTTGAAATGATCTCACATGGTGTAATTTATTCTTGTTTCAGACAATTTGATGCATTTGTTTCAACATAAGACAAAACATGACATAGTCTAAAACTGTTCCCATTTTCTGACACAGACTCTTTATAAGCACAGACAGTATTCCTTTTTATCTTCCTTAAGATTGATTTCAGACAACTTATACAAAGATCATGATCATCATCTTCTTTTTTCATTTACTGATAAGGCTGCAACAACATTGACAAAAACTGTAGAGTCATTTATTACTTAAAAAAAGATAGCAGTATGCATCAGCACACATCTTAGGCCAATGCACAAATTAAAGATTGTGCCATTAAATGTGCAATTTGATAAGATTTTGTAAAAAGGGCACTAGTGTAATAAATGTAATGCGCAACAGCATCAAGTGAATGAACATTCAAAATGAGGAGCTGTCATATAAAAATTAACTGCACAATATTGTTTTGTTACAGTTTGAGAAGATCAATATCCTTCTGAAGTTCCCACACGTAAGGGCTGAATCACTGTGAACAAAACACCAGCTTGATAACACTATTAGTTTAGAACCTCATAAAGAATAATTTTTCTCTTGGGTAACAGCCCCGTGGATGGAACCTATAGCTGTCAATCTCTGCTTCACACATAAGTTCTGTTAGGAGTCCACTGGTTGTTTGTGATTTCTCCTGTATGTTTCATGCATAACAATAATTATTTTATTCAAGTTTTTTTTTAGAAAAGTTGATGTAAGTGAAAATTATTTTACAAAAAATAATGTAACTGTCATTGAAACACGAAGCAGTCATTAGCATTACTGTATACATTAAGGAAACAAAATTTTTTATTAAAAGGTAATCACATAATTGTATTATACTCAGTGGTACATCATGTATGGGAGGTAGGTGCATGTTGCTGCATGTTAGCGCAGTGACAGCAACATTATATGCAGGTAGGCTATGTGGGCAGATTGAGTACAAGCCTGGTGATGCTTGCATAGTTCCAGCAGTGGTGTCACTCGTTAGAGCCAAAGTCATGGGTCAATTCCAGCCTTGTTGTAAGTAACCACTGACACTAAGAATCTTCTGTGGATATTTTGTCAGTGTTCACCATAAATAAGGGGCCCTTTTCCCACTAACCACCTATGGAATAGAGAGTCCTTTCTACCACTGAACTGACCACCAATGTGAGGGGGCATATCTCCAATGCACTTCTTCACACACCATCAAAGTAAGAGGGCTCTATACTGACCACCAATGTGAGGGGGCATATCTACAATTTACACATAGTGTAAGAGTCACTGGTGGTCCGGTCGTAGGAGAGTTTCTGTAGGGTTATGCAGAGAAAAAAAATGGAAATGTATATAATGTATGAAAGCTACAAATTAGGTTTCAAGTTTGTCTTACCCGACTCTCTGTAGGCCTTTTTCCTATCTCACCTATACACAACATTTTTGCCGGCATTGACTTCCCTACAACTTAGCCCCCCAGTATTATTATGGTAACATATAAACAGCAACTTTTAAATGGTTTAAGGGAAGGTTTTATAATCCATTTAAATTAGGTATTGGACAAATGCTGTATACAATATGTGGCAATGCTTATAGGCAATGTCTGATTTTATTTTTTTGCGATATATATGAATAAAACCATTACTATATGCATATCATCACTATTATAATTTATTATGACTTGGAAAATGTTAATTGAAATTTCAAGTAAAACTTACATTTTGTTAAAAATCATAATGTTTGCTTGATATACAAACCATAAACCTACTGTATGTAGTGTTATTTGGAATTACATTAGTAGTTATTATCTTTTTGTTTTAATTGTCAGACAGCTATGTTTTTTTTAAACTCAAACTCTGGGTTTAAATTAAGATAGACCCCTGTGTTTAAAAAAGAGAAAAGTTGCTATGGCTGCAGTATTCAAATTTAATCCAGAGCTTTCCCTAGCAGTACTTCCTTTTTACAACAAGATGTCTTCCAATCTGAATAATGTTCAATGTTACTCAACCAAAACTGAGGAGACACTGAGAATTCAAGGCCGTCATGCGCCTGTCCCTAAGGTGGAGTGCCCACCATCTTTCATTCACAGTATAATGATGATAGAAGTGGGGCTGGCATCATCACATCTGCACAGTTCTCTGCATCATTCAGGAACACTCACAGCAGGGGGAAGATACTGTGCATCACATGACTGGCCTGAAGCCATCTTAAAAAAGGTATATGACGTTATGCAACAACTTGACCTAATCTCCCAATTTGAACAACACATGGCGTACTACACAGGGAGACATAAACAGAACCACAAAGACTGGGATGTTTGGTTACATAGTAAAGTTTCTCTTTATACTCCTCAACAGTCGGGTTTTCGCCTGTTCGCCGAATAGCAAACAATTTGGGGTGTTCGCGGCAAATTCGAAAGCCGCGGAACACCCTTTAAAAGTCTATGGGAGAAATAAAAAGTGCTAATTTTAAAGGCTTATATGCATGGTATTGTCATTGTCATTTCTTTTTTTAATTTTGGCATGGGGTTCCCCTTAATATCCATGCCAGATCTGAAGGGCCTGGTATGGAATTTGGGGGGACCCCCACGCAAATATTTTTTTTTAATTTTGGTTCGGGGTGCCCCTTAATATTCATACCAGACCCAAAGGGCCTGGTAATGGACTGTGGGGGAATCCCATGCAGTTTTTTTTCAATGATTTTTATGTGTATTGCTGAGACAATTGCTTGACAATTCATTATAGCCGCGAGTACTTTTAAATGAATTTTTTTCCTTTAGAAAAGTTATTTTGTGCAGGGACTGTTGTAAACATGGGAAACATGCACCACTTTACAGGCATACTATAGACACCCCCCAGGTATGAAATTCAAAGGAATATTTCACTTTTATTGTTTCATTTTAAGCATTATTAAAATCACTGCTCCCAAAACACTTTTTATGACAATAACTTGCATATAAGTCTTTAAAGTTAGCACTTTTGATTTTTCATTTTCGTGTCCCATAGACTTTAATGGTGTTCGCGAGTTTGAACACATTTTTTGCCTGTTCGCATGTTCTGCTGCGAACCAAACCATGGGGTGTTCGGCCCATCGTTACTAAACAGCATGTATGGGATAACTTATGCACCGAGGATGTATTGACTTAATAGATACTATAATTTCTTACCTGAGCAAATTTGTTTGTTGGTTTCTGTTTTTTCGTTAGACAGTAAAACATAAATCTGACACATTTTTCTGTATTGTTTTTTACAGTTGGATTCCCTAATGACCATCTACTTATAAATTAATTGATGTATGTATATCACTCATTATGATAGTGTGGCACTGTAACAACTTTTGCTACTTTTTTATGTTTATATCTGTGCATTCTGTTTTGTAATGCGCTATATAAATCTCGATAAAAAGTTATAAATTAGAAAAGGTACGTATAAATTATTAATTGAAAAAATCTATAGGGGGGTTGATTGGGAGGCAGGGGGCTGACCCCAGAATTGGGCTTTAAATTGGCCCCCTAAAAAATTTAAACATTAACAGAATAAATCTGTATACCAGTTATAATATGACATGTGTATTATATTGTATTATATTGTATTATATTGTTATCCCCACAAGTGGAATTTCACTTTAGGTTCAAATATTATACATTTATTACTGCTGTATACAGTATCCTTTGAGTTTATTACATTGCGTACTAGTACACATGTACACAGGTGCATAGAGAAAAGCTATTTTGCTGATAAAAAAAATATAGCCTTATGTAGAATATATATTTTTTTTACAGTGTTGGGTAGGCGAGGCTGAACATTCTGAGGAAAGCTAGATGATATGAAGTGAAATGTTGCACAATATATATTTGAACTTGGATTAGAAAGGTCTTGTTGATGGAGTTCATATGAAAACCACTCAGAGTCCAAAGTGCTTATGCAAAACCATTAATCTCAAATGTG
>CM053026.1:628036299-628148799 GCA_028564925.1 Lithobates sylvaticus | reverse complement strand
ATATGCATTTTGATGCTTTTTTAACATGTATTTTGGCTTATTTTTTACCTCTGTTTTTGTGTGCATTCCGGAAACACATGCAAAATGCATGATATGCTTGCAGTGGCATTAATTGTTAATGGCACAACAAAAGTGGCTAGCAAATGTGCTGTTTGCCAAAATACGCATAAGAAGCAAATTAAAATGCATGTTAAAAAAGTGTCAAACTACATGCTAAAAGAAGCACCAAAATGTGCGTTACAAACCACACCAAAATGCGTGTTAAAATAACCTGTGCCAAAATGTGCCGTAAAGGGCCAAAATGTGTGTTTAAATAATCCCCAAAATGCACAATAAAAAAACCCATGGCCTAATGTGCGTTAAAAAAAATATGGCATGTTAAAAAACGGCAAAATGCACGTGAATAATAATGAGTAAAAGAAAAGGGCCAAAATACACATTTTAAAAATGTGCCAAAATGTGTGTAAACAAATTGTGAGTTAAAAAAAGCACCAGTGCTTATTATTTTAATGTAATAACAAAGTCTTTTTAACTTTGGTTTCACTTTTAAAACGTAGCTGCTCTGTAATCACACAGGTATCTCAGAAGATCAAAGGCAGCCCTCCTCCTTCTACAAAGACCTCAGGTGTTCTCAGAGGAAAAACTTCTCTCTTCTCCTTCTGAGAACAAATGTTCTCCACTTCATAAACAGGGTGCCAGAGGAGAAAAATTTTCTCTGAGAATTGCTGAGAACTGAAATGAGATAAATGAACTCTGTTTGATAAACGTACACCCAAATACGGATGAACTACAAGTTCTAGAAAGTCTTGCTAGCTGGTACTGGGACTAATTGTTTCCCCAGAAAATATATTTCATAGGTTGCCAAGCCTTGTTTGCCATTAATAAAGAATTCTGCATTTTTCGTTTATCAAACATTTTGAAATATTGCTGAAATTGTTGGGGAAATTTACTAAAACAGCTGCACATGTTTCTGTGCGCACAAGTTTTAGTAAATCTCCCCCCTTGTCATTTTTTTCCTTGCTGTTAATAGAGCATCTCAACACATACTTACAGTGCAATCACTTTTTTTTATTTGTAATGTATTTATGCACTAGGAACTGTCTAGTTTACATCATTTAGCTAATTCCCTCTGTCTGTGATCCTCAATTCAGCAACACTCTCTCATGCTGACTGCATTTTATCCCTGTGGTGCTTATTTATAATCTAAGGTCTTTGCTCAGTGCACTTCGCTAGGTCCATTTGTGTTTTGCAGACTCCTCATCCAATGCCTTTTATAATGTGAACACTCAGCAGTTGGTCGACAAATCAAAGGCATTGTGTTCAGTATCTGAAATTTTTTAGGGCTCTGGTGTCAGCTCCAGAAATACCTCCTGATGATGGTTGTCACTGGGGGCGAATGAAGCCTTCTCATACAGAACTGTCTTCAGAAATCAGCCATATCTGATAGCTCCTTTGAATCAAAAGAGAGAGTATGGCAGCATACAGCATGCCTAGTTCTTATGGTGGACTTTGTTGTTGAAAGAACTGGAGTAAAGATAGGGACAAGAATGAGAATCCCAGTGGGGACCCCAAACTGCTTTCAGATATTATTAACCTTTTTTGTGGCTTTGCTTTTTTTTGACTGAAATCCCCTATCAAGTGTAAATGAAATGTATATCTAAAACACTAGCTGTTGCTTTATGAAGCTTCATTCTGTAGTAGGTTTAGTACCGTGACAGAGCTTAATACATTTTGAAATTGTGTGTCCTGTTTTGGGACTCCTGGTGACCGTTAAGTCTGTCTGTGTGACAAATGCAGAATATTTACATGTCTAAAAAAAGTTTGTTCATTGGTGTTATAATCTGAGTGACTCTGCCACTATTTTCTTTTGTCTTAAATGAATAACTTATGCCTACTAAATGCTTTGTGCTGATTTCAACTACATTAATATTCCCTCTACAGGATTTCAAGTGCAAGTTTCTACTTGATATCAACGCACCAGTTCACTCTCTCTAACCTTCTGGCCATTAATGCCCCACTTTTTTCCTAGTATGCAGTCACATCACCGGCTTGCCTTTCACAGTAGCATGACAACTGACAGTTCTCCTCTCACACTGTTAATCATAATGTTTATTTTTTGTCACCCAGTGCTTATGATATAAGTGACAGTGACATCAGACTGTCTTTTGAAGACCCTATGTTAGTGTGGTATGGGGCCTGATTCTCGAGTTGTTTTATGGAAGGAAAGGCATACTAACATTTCAGAAGGCTAGGGACTGTGCTAACTGACAGACTGATCTGTCATCTGCATTACTGGTAGGGCTCTACCATTTAGCATTGGAGGCCATTATCTGCTGTAGGTGCAAAGAGAGAGTGAGAGAGAGAGAGAGGAACCCCCCCCCCTTGTGCTAAGATGTCAACACTAGTGATTGTTTTAAAGTGGTAGTGAAGTCCATTTGTTTATATTTTACCTACAGGTAACCCTATAATAAGACTTGCCTGTAGGTACTGTAAATATCTCCAAAATGTGCACCGTTTAGGAGATATTTATGTGTGCAGCAGCCAGTAATGTCACTAGCGCAGGCGCTCTGAAGGAACGGCATATCCGTACCATTCCTTCAGAGCTCGGTGCCGTATACTGTGACTCATGCACGCATGTGTGAGAGCGACATAATCGCAGCTAGGCTGTTCAGAGGACCGGAGCCCACAAACCCAGAACGAAGACCGGGTGAAGATGGAAGCCCTGTCATTGGCTATTATAATATTGCCTTGCACAGGAAAAGTTTTTTTTTCTTTAATTTTCTAGTTTACTACTGCTGAAACAAGTCTTATTTTTTTTAACAACATAGGAGTTCTTTATTAAAGTCAATTGCAAGAAAACAGCATAAATTATACAAAATGACATGGTACAATGCCATACATAATCAGCAAAAAAAAGACATAGCAGGCCAACTAGACAGTGTAAGGAGACAACAGAGGAATAAGGATCACAATTAGCATTAACCTCCCTGGCAGTATGATTCTGGCTGGAATTTTGTGTTGAAAGCGGTACAATTATTTTGCATGGAAATTTGGCGTTTTTATATTGTAGGCATGCAATTCTTATGAATAACTCACTTAAATCTGTCCGAACCAGAGTCTAGTAGACATCCCAGGTATGATAAAGTTTGAAACACAAAATAATAAATTATAATATAATAAAAATATATATAAAAATGATTCAATAATGTAATCAAATCAAAAACACTGAAATTTGCTCAGTTGCAGAATAGTCGCTGTCATTAAATTTATTGTTTGATGATAAATTGTGATTTAAATTTTTTATCGGTGTTTTCTAGCTGGTCTAAAACCACTTTTGACATAAAGGGACACTTTTTGGTTGCTATGGACTAGCTCCAGTTTCCAGGCAGAAAAAAAATCTTTTTATTATCTAAAATGCCATGCAGGGCACTGGGCAGACCACTAGGGACAAAGGGGGTGTGTATTTTTTGTATACAGTACTGTAATCTGTAAGATTACAGTACTGTATGTGTTGTGTGTTTTTAAACTTTTTTAAATTTGGCGCCGATCTCCGCTCCCGTGCATCGGAACGTCGCAGGGAACGGAGACCGGCACTGTGTGAATCGAGCGAGCGGACGGCTCGCTCACACAGCGGGGAGACATTGCAGGATCCAGGGGAAAAGGTAAGTAACTTCCCCCCTGCATCCTGCACGCAAGCCCGAGTCTGGCTCGGGGTTACCGCTCCCAGCACAAAAAGCTGGACCCGAGCCAGGCTCTGAGTTACCGCTAGGGAGGTGTCCTTAGTCTGCCTGTAAATTAGTACATCTTTCCTATGTTTATAACAGCACCACAGCAAAATTACATTTCTTTCTTTACAAATTTAGATAAAGATCATTAAAAAAAAATGGCATGAGTCCCCCCCCCCAGTCCATTACCAGGCTCTTTGGGTCTGGTATGAATATAAGGGGAACCCCGCACCAAAATTTAACAATAAAAATGTGTCGGGGTCCCCCTAAAATCGACACCAGGCCCTTTAGGTCTGGTATGAATATTAAGGGGAACTCTGTGCCCAAATTGAAATAAACAATGCTGTGGGGGTCCCCCCAAAATCCATACCAGACCCTTATGATGAATGGACATTGCAGGACACTGGTATGGATTTTAGTACTGTATGTGTTGTGTGTTTTTAAACTTTTTTAAATTTGGCGCCGATCTCCGCTCCCGTGCGTCGTAACGTCGGAAGCGGAGCATAATTCATAATTTGTTGTAATGTGTATGCTATTACTACATTTTAATAATTTACGAACAGAAAAAAAAAAGTTACGAATCGAAAAAAAAATGGTTACGAATCGAAAAAAAAGTTAACGATGTACAAATTTTTTTGTTCAATAGTGAAACGGAAAATTACAAATCCAAAAAAAAAAAGATACGAATTGAAAAAAAAATTACAAATCGAAAAAAAAAGTTACGAATCGAAAAAAAAGTTACTAATGTACGAATTTTTTGGTTCAATAGAGACACGGAAAATTACAAATCTAAAAAAAAAAAAAGATTCTAAATTCGGCTAACAGGCGAACAACCAGTGTTTGAGTCGAACTTTCGTTCGACTCCAACATCGGGCTCATCACTAATCATCACTAATCATGAACAGTGTAACAGTGTGCCAGTGATCACGGACACCATGAATGGTGTGGCAGTGATCACGGACACTTTAACTGATGTGACGCTGATCATGTAACTGGTGTAGCAGGGATTAGGCACTCTTTGAGTGGATGGGGGTGATTAGGGATACTGGCTGGTGACATAGTACATAAACGGTTAAAGCTTAAAGTGGTTGTAAACCTTCTCCTATACCCAGTGAAGTGAACAGCCTCATATGATACACAGAGATTAAATAAATCTCCCTAAATATGTTTTACACATATATCTACTGTCTTTCACTTTTTTTGGAAAGTGCAGATTGTGTTATAAATATTTCTTCCTGTTTTAGCAGCAGATAGGGGTGGGTGTGGAGTCTAGGCTTACACTGTGTGAAAGATGATTGGAGGAAAGGCACACACCCCCACTCCACATAGGCAGAGGGACAAAGGAACCTGCAGAGCAGTACTCTAAATAGACCAGCTCTCTGCTTATCTACCTCTAAGCTCCCTTCCAACACAAATTGTCATCTGCTATCTCATGTGTCGGAGAAGTGACTCCGCTGATACCAGAGGAAAAGAGCAGCAGAAAGACAGGGCACTTAGAGCTTTAGAGAGAGATAAGTAAACGCTACAGATATATGTGGCTAGGTCAAATTTCATGAACGGGGTTTACAACCACTTTGATATAAGCAGTTAAAGCTTCCTTAAAAGAAGCTTCCTTATAACATCAATGCACAGGTTAACCTATTCATTCTCCCTTGCACTGCAGTGACCAGCTCTCATATTCATGGGGTTATGTTAAATAAGCCTGAATATTTGCTTCAAATTTGAACTGACTATAGCAAAGGGCACCGAAAAAAGTGAGGCAACTGTTGGAATGTACAGAGATTGAAATCATGCTATTAACAAAGTTTGTCCTCAATATTTGGTTTTGTGATCTAGGCCCTTCTATTCCACTTAAAATATAATGGTATGCAATGAAAGAAAAGGCGATTCTCATTCAAACTATTTAACAAAGAGGGGCTACAGTGGGCAGCCTTAAATCTAGCATTATTTAGCTTAATGGAAGTGTAATAAGATCTTAAGCTTATTATTAGGTTTTGTTTAAAAACTGCCGACATTTCTAACCTACTTCATTTTAAAATGAACAAATATATCACACAGATAATGTTGCCATTGCTAAGAGACGTTAATTGGGATAGCTGTGATGCATGCAGAAGGAGTAAGATATTATTCTGACCACAAATGAAAAATAATGAGTCTTAATCTAACACAATTCACTAGGCATATGTTCCTTTGCATTATTATCATATTGCAGCTCTTTTGCTTTTTAAATGAATATGCAAATATTTCAGAACATTTCAGATTTCTGCAAAACTTCATCAGAACTGGTTTGATCATTTGTGTTTCAAATGATTATTATTTCTAATAATATTGTATTCCTTTGTTTTCTAATGTGCTTGCATGCAAAAAGTGCTGCACAATGAAAGGTTAATATATGCTACAATATACTGTAGGGGTGTAAATATCTACCTTGAAACAAATGTGTTTTGAAAAGGTATCTAACTAGCAAGTAATGATAACAGACTTTAACCGCTTGCCGACCAGCCGCCGTCATTATACTGCAGCAGGTCGGTACGATCCCGCGAGCCATTGTAGCTGTACATTGGCTCCTTTAAGCATGATAGCAGCGCCCACTGCACTCGGGGGGTGCTGATGCTCCTGGCCAATGGTCGCGATGACTGCCGGCTATCAGAAATCGCGGGCACGGGAGGCAGAACAGGGACGTGTGTGTGTAAACACACAAATCCCTGTTCTGTTCTGTGAGGAGAGACAGATTGTGAGTTCCTAACAGTTAGGAACCACGATTTGTCATTTCCTCTAGGTCAGTCCCCTCCCTCTACAGTTAGAAACACATTGAGGGAACACAGTTAACTCCTTGATTCCCCCCTAGTGTTAACCCCTTCCATGCCAGTGACATTTTTACAGTAATCAGTGCACTGATCGCTGTTTAAATGCCAATGCTCCCAAAAATGTGTAAAAAGTGTCCGAGGTGTCTGCCATAATGTCGCAGTCCCAATAAAAATCACAGATCGCCGCCATTACTAGTAAAAAAAAAAATAAAAATGCTATAAATCTATCCCCTATTTTGTAAACACTATAACTTTTGTGCAAACCAATCAATATACGCTTATTGTGATTTTTTTTACCAAAAATATGTAGAAGAATACATATCAGCCTGAACTATGAATAAATTTGCTTTTTTTTTTTTAAATGGGGATATTTATTATAGCAAAAAGTACAAAATATTGTGTTTTTTTTTTTCAAAATTGACGCTCTTTTTTTGTTTATAGAGCAAAAAATAAAAACCACAGAGATGATCAAATACCACCAAAAGAAAGCTCCATTTGTGGGAAAAAAAGGATGGCAATTTTGTTTGGGTGCAGCATCGCATGACCACGCAATTGTCAATTAAAGCGACACAGTGCCGAATCGCAATAAATGGCCTGGTCATTCAACAGCCAAATCTTCTGGGGCTGAAGTGGTTAAAGTACATGTACAGGTTTATTCCTCCAGCCCTAGCCCCCTAAATATATTGTGTTCCCCCTTCATAAGCTATGTACTTAACCACTTTCAACTACTGTGTCCTCCCAAAATGTCTGCATTCTGGCTGTTAAAATTCTAATGCCTGGTTGCCATGCTTTCACATTCTTTCTGTACATTTAATGAAACAGAGATAATCTAATTTCAGTTCTCAGAGAAACAACATCTCCTCTGGCAATCTGTTTATCAAGCGGAGAACATTTGTTCTCAGAAGGAGAAGAGAGGAGAATTTTTTCCTCTGAGAACAGCTGAGAGTACATAGCAACTGAGTTTAAAAAGTGAAACCAACGTTAAAAAGACCCTGTAATTACATACAAAATAATAAGCACTGACCACTGACACTTTTTTAACAGTTTTTTTGCACACATTTTGGCACATTCTTTAAATGTGTATTTTGGGCCTTTTTTTTTTGCATTTTAGCATTATTTATGCGCATTTTGCATTTTTTTAACGTGCATTTTGGCACTTTTCTAAACACACATTTTGTCACTTTAACGCACATTTTGGCACAGGTTATTTTAACAGGCATTTTGGTGTGGTTCGTAATGCACGTTTTGGCACTTCTTTTAGCATGTATTTTGGCACTTTTCTTAACGTGCATTTTAATTTGGTTCTTATGCGTATTTTGGCAAACATCACAATTGCTTTACACTTTTGGGGTGCAATTAACAATTAATGGCACCGCAAGCATAACATGAATTTTGCATGTGTTTCTGGAATGCACACAAAAAACAGGTAAAAAATTAGCCAAAATACATGTTAAAAAAGCACCAAAATGCACATAAAAATTTTCTAAAAGTCATTTTAAAAACACGCCAAAATGTGTGTTAAAAAATCAGCAAAAAGTGTGTTAAAAAACTGTACCAAAATGTGCATGAAAAAGGGCAAAAAGACAAATTGAATTTTTTTGGCATTTTGACACACTGGTAGCATATTTTTCAAATGACAAAAAGTGCGGCAAAATCTGCATGTCTGCTAACTGCATTTGGGGTGCCATTAACAGTGAATGACACCCAAAAACACATTGCATATTTTGACACAATTTTAGTGCAATTTGGAATCATGACAAGAATTACACAATTCTACCAACAATTCTGCATTGCTTAGATGTGAATGGGTCCAAAAAGACAATATAATTATAAGGATACTGTGTGTGTATACAGTATATACAGTATATACATATATATATATATATATATATATATACACACTGTATATATAAAACACATGTATACATATATACACACATAAACATATATAGATAATTTTTATTTCAACTGTTGCTGATATTAGGAAAAAAGAAGCCTTTTTCCTCACATTTCAGCAGCTTCTCATCCAGATTCTCCACCTTTGGACCATAGAATCTGGGATGGAGATATTTTACAGAGGTTGCCAGTGAGATCTTCAGATCTCACCTTAATAAACTGGCCATTTCAATGACAGAAGGGTGTGTCCTGTGATGAGAAGTGGAGAACATATTCTCCACTCCTTATCTTAGCTTTAAAAAACTGGCACACCTGAGAGATCAACTGTGATCATCAGGATCTCTGCTTTTCTCTATTTCATAAATGGACACCTCAGTCTTTTGGATATAAATGGGATACTGCCTGGCTCTAGATTTTTATGGGCCAAGCTCCAGAAATCGCAGGAGGATGCAGCTGTTGGAGGATCTAGATACAAAGCTGCTTGAGGTGGACCTAGAGTTGGGGAGAGGGCCATGGGAAATGTAATTTAAACAAGAGTGGTGTATAGCAGTGGTTCTCAACCCTGTCCTCATGTACCCCCAACAGGCCATGTTTTGGGAATTTCTCTTAGATAAAAAATCTGTCCAAAATACCAAACCATTGACTCTGATTTAAAGCACCCATGCAAGATAAAGGAAAACCTGCAAACATGGCCTGTTGGGGGTACTTGAGGACAGGGTTGAGAACCACTGGTGTATAGTACTCCTGGAAAAGATCTTGAATGGGAGATCTTTGTTTAAGCTGTGGACCACTTAAGGGACAATGGAGGTGCCATCAGCCCAGAGAGGTACACATTACATAGGAAGCAGACAGGCTAATGCTATTTACTAAAAAAAATCTGAAATTGTCTAGTGTGGCTGTTTGAGAGACATACAGTATGAGCCATTTTCCCCTCTACTGGCAAGTAAACCCTTAGTTACGAACCTATATCTGTGTAGAAGCACAACTTCTTTTAGAAAAACCTTTTCATGTTAAGTTGTGTAATGCTGAAAGAGTTGAGTTGCAAAATAAGTTTTTTTTTTTTTTTTAAGTGCAAGTTGCGTGTGGTAATCCTGATTCCTCCTGAATATCATAGTAGGTAGACAAGCTTGTATGATCTGACTGCCCTCTGGCAAAAAATCTTCGAAGCACTTTGTAAACATGCAAAATCCGCTGTGCTAAGCTTACAAATTTACTTCAATGAGCAGGAATGAGGAAGGAGAGAGGAAAAGGCAGCAACCAGATTGTTAGGGGTGAATTTCAGTGATCTGGGCAGCTCATTCCTTCAACAGAACACAACTGAGAGTTTCTGCTGACACTCACAGACGTCATCTCATCAATATCGGTACCTCTAGGAGTCCCTAAATCTGAATGATTATGCCTAATTTAATAAAGTGTTAGAAAGTGAACAGGTGATGTTTCAATGACTTTCAAAGGCCACTATTCTGGAAAGGAATAATGTGATCCAAGGACCTCATTTAAAAAAGAAGAGTTTTGCCAGATAGATCAGCTTGTCTACAGATGAACATAAGATATTCATATTATTTGTTTATCTCTCTCTTTCTCTGGATATCCGATCATGCTCAAAATATCTGATAGGATTATGATCATATCTAACATATATAGTCTTATAGAGGGACTAGGCTCTCAAAGCTTTGCCCAAAAAAAGGCAGGCAGGGGGCAAAAAAATTGTCACTAGTATTGCTTTAACATGCATTGATCTACACCGTGTCACTGCGAGAAGGTGGACATCTTGATAGAGGAGCACAGTTTTTGGTTCAGCTGATGTATGTTCAGCAGATTTTAATTAGCTACCACTAGTTATTCCATGACCAGAATTTTCAAAAACCTTTAAAGACAAATATGTTAAATGTATTGCACAATCTACCGAAACACTGCATAACCAGAAAGACCCCACACAATTGAGATAAAGTAGGCTCTTGGTGCCTACAAACATACAGTATTATGCTGATAGTTCTATACAATGCTGGTGTGAAGAGTGTAATAGATTGTTAAAAACTATATAGATATAGACTGATTTCAACTACTTACACTACCATTTTTGGTTTCATTGATACCTAGATAATGTTCCAGTGCTCCTGCTTTAATACTTTGTTTTTCAGGTTATATTTAGCAGCAGTCAATATGCTTTGGTAACTTGATAATAACTCTATGACTTACTGTAGCTGCCTACTTTAAAAATGTTATATTGTTTTTAAGGACATACAAGCTTTTATTTTCTACAATGTTTTCATTTTTATTTGCCGATGAATTCATAAGCAATGTGCCATAAAAATACTTTTTAGTTTTCATTTGTTTAATTGTTATTTATTTTTTTAACTCTGCACTGTCTCCTTTAAATCCAAACCATGTATGTCTGTGTATAGCACATTGACAAGCATGTGGTCACCATGCTATAGCTGACATGGGGGTTAAATTATGAGGAATCACACTGTTTGGTTGCAGAGCATTATTGTAGATCAGAGATGTTAGTGACAGGCAGGTTTGATAGCTAGCAGCCACTACATTGTCAAAGGGGAACACTACTACAGTGTCATAGTCTAACATTTCTTTTGCACAGGGCATTATGCAAGCAAATATTATTCTACATATTGAAAGAGTTGAAGGAGATTTATAATAGAGTATATTTTCTTAAATAAATACACAGATGGAGTGAACTGTATTTTATTGAAACGTGCAGTTCAGCTAGTGTTTTCAATTTTTTTTTTACTTTTACCGTATTCCAAGATTTTAAAGTCTTTCCTGTCACTTGGTGTCATTCCAATGCCCTTCTCTTGCTATATGTTTCCTTAGTCAAGTACATAATACCAGTAACAACATTCATTCTTTGGGAAATGAAGTTCACAACAGATACAATTGTAAAGTTGTTTGTGAAACTCAACCTTGATAGACCATCAGGCTTTTTTCCACCAAGTCTGTGCACTCTTCAAATAACAGATGGTTTAAACTAAAAGTATGTGTACAATACGAGAGACTGCTAAGGTGTACAATGACAACAGAGCTCAAACTGATCCCTCTTTAACCAGTTTATTGAATGGTAAATACATTCTTTTAGAATGTCACAGGCTATCACATAATTGGGTTGAAGGTCAAATTCTTGTTGTAGATAAGACAGTACTATTTTAGTAAACAAAGACTTTATATTCCACATCCAAAATGCTCACATTGGCAACATGTATCCTCTCAGTTGAGTGGGGGGGGGGGATCCTTCATGACCAAACAATTTTCATGATAACTTAGGAGGAGTCTTATTTAAGGTTGTATACTGAAATGCATGTTTTCCATACAATTGGGTTAAAGTAGATGTAGCACTAACCCCAGAAGGAGCTGCTGGTTTAATTTGGGCTTACCGCTACCTTCTTGACCTCGTATGCATCTAGGGGTTTCCCGAGGTAGATGGCCAAAGAACTGTTGAGACTGACACTGGATCTGCTTTGGGATTTTTATTTGCAAAAATGGTAGACAAAACACAGTCTCTTAATAAAGGATAGAGGGTATAGGTAGGAACGTTCAGGTACTCTTGGAACTGCTTGAAACTAAATGTCTCACACTATGAAATCCAGAGAATAGCCATTCACAACTGGATATTACAGCTATCGGATAAATCTCCTCTCACTAGATTTAGCAGCCGATAGAAGGTTTTTGGATAAAGCAAAGTCTCTGCCACAGACTTGGTTGTAGAGCTTGAAAATGAAAAGTCTCTGCCACAGACTTGGTTGTAGAACTTGGAAATGAAAAGTCTCTTCCACAGACTTGGTTGTAACTGAAGGATAGATGAACTTAGAGAACCCTCATACAATACCAGTATCTTGCAGCCGGTCCCACGATACCATATGAGTGTGGATTCACCTGGTGTCTTTCAAATTGGCTTCGAGGCTCTTACCAAGGCACCAGCCTTTTGCATGGCCCTCTTCTGAAGATTCCCCCCCCCCCCCGGTTGCGTTCTCAGTTGCTGGGCCTCTCCAAAAACGAGATGGCACCGGACCACCTTAGAATCCTCCTTCCAGTTACTACGCCTCGGGCTAGCCAGCCCCGAGACTCGGAAATGGATGGATCCGCACCCCAGGCCATGAGGGCCCCTGAGGGCTGGTCAGGAGGACCAGGACCAAACAGACAGAAAGATCCTATGGACCGGAACCCCGAAGCACGTGAACCCAGTATCTTAAGTACCCTCTCCCAGAGTTCACAGGGAGACAACACCCTCACTGGTTGGTTCCGAGAGAGATTGGCACCCAATGCGTCCAACCGGACTGCATTCTTATGCTTGCCAGAGGTGACAACGACACCTATGGCCAAGCAGAACACAGTGCAGTCCAGCCAAACTGATACCCAGACCATAATTTAGAACAATTAACCCTAAAACCCAACTGTGGTTCTAGGAACATTAAATTCACAAAAAACATAGCCCGTGCTCTTCAGGAGCCCGGCGCTACATAGATGTAAGTGGGTATTTGTGGTTTTTCATTTATTTTTGAGGGCATATTGTTTTTTATTGTATATAGGTAGGACCATTATTTTATATTAACTGCTTCTGGACCAGCCGCCACAGTTACACTGCGGCAGGTTGGCTCCCCTGCATTAGCCCGAAGCAGGTTGGCTCTTAAAGACGTCTCCAGCTGCATGCATGCCCGAAGCATGTCCCCAGAGCTGATGAGAGTGCCTGGATTGCGTGATGACCGCCGGGCACCCGCGATTGCTCGTGACAGAGCGAGAACCGGGATTTGTTTGTGTAAATACACAAATCCCAGTTCTGTCAGGAGAGAGGAGACAGATAGTGTGTTCCTACTAAGTAGGAACAACGATCTCTCTTCTCCTCTAGTCAGCCACATTACCCCTCGCAGTTATAACACACCCAGGGAACACAGTTAACACCTCGAATGCCCCCTAGTGTTAACCCCTTCACTGGCAGTGATATTTATAGCACTGATCGCTGTATAGATGTCAATGGTCCCCAAAAAATGTCAAAATTGTCCAATGTGTCCGTCGCAATGTTGCAGTCCTGAAGAAAATCGCAGATCACCACCATTCCTAGTAAAAAAATAATAATAACAAAAATTTCATAAATCTATCCCCTATTTTGTAGACACTATAACTTTTGAGCAAACCAATCAATATACGCTCATTGCATTTTTTTTTTTACCAAAAATATGTAGAAGAATATATATCGGCCTAAACTAAAACTAAAATTTACAAATTTTTTTGTTTATAGCGCAAAAAAAAAACCCATAGAGGTGATCAAATACCACCTAAATAAAGATCTATTTGTGGGAAAAAAAGGACATCAATTTTGTCTTGGTACAGCATCGAATGACCACACAATTGTCAGTTAAATTGACACATTGCTGTATCGCAAAAAATGTCCCAGTCATTAAGCAGGAAAATCTTTTGGGGCTGAAGTGGTTAAATTGCTTTTTTTTGCTGCTATTCTTACCTTTAAAAAGTGGGCTTTTGTTTTAAGTGGTGGTAATTTGGGGGTTTATTGGTTTTATTAGATGTTGATAGGGCCATTTTAAGCATTTAGTTACTGACCATATGTTCTTGGAGCTACCCCTGTTTGCAAGACTGCTTTCATTCGAAATTTGAAAATAAAAATAAAATTGAAGACTAGAAACTCACATTCATCACACCCACATACCCCAATAGTAAAAATAAAAGTATATTGGTAGAGCCTATTATCTGTGATCAACACTATCCTTCTGCTGATCAGTTTTATTTTCTATGGTCTCTTAATTCTTGTAGTAAAACACCAACATTGTCTGTACTCTGTGGGGTTGATTTACTAAAGGCAAAAAGGCTGTTTGCACCTTGCAAGGAAGTTTTCACTTAGTTTAGTGACTGTGATTAAAAACTCAGTTTGCAAAGAATAACTAATCATGTGGCAGAAAATGTTTTTAATTTTCTTTACACATGACTGGATGATGGAAGTCAGCATAGCCTTACCTCATTTACTAAGCTAAGAAAACACATCCTTGCAAAATACAATTTCCCAAAATAAAAAGCCTACTTGCCTTTAGTTAACCAGTTCTGGCCTGGCCGATGGTCATAAACAGGCGGGACATTCGTAGTTCCAGGTGGACATCATATGGCGTCCTCCCAGGAACTCGCTTTGTGTGTGCCCCATGGTCTGCACTGCGGATCGATCTGTCACCCGCAGATGACTGATCAGTACACCAGCCCCTCCGAGTACCACTTGATCACTGTGCCCAATCACAGCAGATCAAATGACAATTGTACACAATGAATGACTTTGATTCATACCATTCATTGTATACATTTGTGTTGATCCCTGTGATTGGTTACAGTGATCACATGGTACATACAGGGTCAATCACAGCCCATCTGTACCATGTGATAAGCTGTGGCCAATCACAGCTAACCACAACAGTAAATGCTGAAGGAATCTATTTAATTCAGTAAAAACAGTTGCTTATAACAGTGAAATTCACTGGTATAAGCAATCATAATGTGTAAAAAAATAAATAAATCCTGATCACTTCCCCAGAGTAGTACACTGTGTTGCTCTGGTAACAGTATATATAAAAAAAAAACATAACAAAAAGAAAAAAAAATCATGTAATAAAAAAGAAAAATAAATGGAAAAAAAGTAATTGTTTTATTTATTTTTTTGCAAACTGTCACCAATCAGTGTCCCTGATCACTGCTATGCTGCAATACCTAGGAAGAAGTCGATATGACGAAACATGTCAGGGGCGTGGTTACACGGACACTAAAATCCATTTGAAATTCTGGCATTCCTGAGTGCAGTGATCAGAGCCGCTCATCACTTTTTGCAATCGCTGATCGGAATCTAACCAAGGTCTGTGGTACTTGAAACAGCATTTGGAAAGTGAGTGAGAGCTGATGCGATATATTTTGGATCTTATGTGACCATTTGTGCACCGCCGAGCCATCCTTCGTTGCAGTTTGCTGTGAAATATTTGCTGCGTTTTGCTGAGTTTCACTTTTAAACATAAAATGTGAGTTGAACTATTGAAGTGTGGGTGTGATATATATTTTTAATAAATAGTTTTATAAATAGAATCACGCTATGTGGAGCACTGTTCATTTCTTGTTTTCACATATGGAGGTATATGGTTTGGAGTGATCGTATCATTGACCCAAGTGTGGTTAAACTGCTCTTTTGCCAACTGCGAGAGTGGGAGGCAACATCATCTTGTGAGTAAAGTCCTATTGGGAGAGGGATCACAGGCACGTCGGTGTGGTGGAAGATTGAACGATTTTTTGTGAAGATTGATTTTTATTGGATATATTTCTTTTGAAGATCGATTTTTATTTTTGCTACACTTATCAATGGACTTTTTATTTGTATAACATTATTTCACTATAACATTATCTTACGTGGTGTTATATATTTGAGTTTATACAATTCATTCTTTTATGGTTTTCACTAGCGCCACTTGATTATTTCCTTTAAACACCTTTTGCATTACACGTTTGGGTATAATTTAAGCACATGCTGCAATACGATGCTGTACTGGACTGATTATTATTCCAAAATGTTTTTATTTTTTTTCTTTCTCAAAAAATAAAAAAACCCAGTGGTGAATAAATACCACCAAAAGAAAGCTCTATTTGTGTGACAAAAATACTAAAAATGTCATATGGGTACAGTGTTGCAGGACCGCGCAATTGTCATTCAAAGTGGCAAAGGACAAAAGCTGAAAATTGGCCTGAGCAGGAAGAGGGTGAAAGTGCCCAGTATTGAAGTAATTAAAAAAACAATGTCTTTAGTATATTTTGGCCAGTTCTCATTCGTTAAAATTGTCCTTTGCTGGCCAATTTTACACTGTAGTATCCTCTGAAGTCTCTTTATTCTTGTAGAAAAATACCTGTCTGTGCACTTTGCCTTTAGTACATTTCAGCTAATTCTCCCTCATTAAAAATGTCCTACTTATGTCATTATCTTCTGGATTTAATGGCACTAGCAAGCAACAACCTGTGAGTGAAGGAAGTCAACTTGCATCACAGTGTAATGATGTACAGAAATACAGAGACATACAGAGACATCATCACATTCCAAAGAAGGTGGAAACTGAGCCCACATATCTCGTGACAGATGTATAGACATCAGAAAATTTAGCATACAAAAACATAAAAATACATGCAATGGGCCTCCAGGAGGGGCAATCGGGGTCAGAATTTGGTTTAAAGTGGCTGGGCCTTTTCCATAAAATATAGTCCATAGTCCAAGAACAAAATAGACATATGTCCAGAAACTAAAAGTGACTTTTTTTTTAAACAAGCTAACCTAAGATAAGCTAGCCTAAATTCACTTAAAACCTTAAAACACACTAAGCAGCTTAATGATCTAAATTCAGTTTCCGCTTCTGCACAATTTTTGTAATTCTATACCAAAATCACTACTAATTCCTAATGGGCAACATGGATCAGTAAATAGCAAACACAATCTCTAAGGCCACTTTCACACTGAAGCGCTTCTAAGCTGCCAGTAAAAACACTGAGCGCTTTTGAAGAGCTTTTCAGGCGCTTTTGAAGAGCTTTCCATTAATTTCAATGGGAGGGGAGTTTTTCACAGCCCTGCCAGCAAACTGCCCCAGTGTGAAAGCGTTCATTGATTTTAATGGAAATACGTTTTCGTGAGCTTTTTAGGCGCTGTTTTTAGCGTGAAAGCACCTGAAAAGCGCCTCAGTGTGAAAGTGGTCTAAATCATGCAAGTGTGCATCCCAGGCTTCAGCACCCATTAATATATACAATACATCTCATCACTTGTACCTGCTCAGAAACATTACTACTGTATATCTATCCAGCTTCACAAATCACACAGCATTAAATATCTATACCAGGGGTCTCAAACTCAAATTGCCAGAGGGCCACATGACAAGTTTTCATATCCCATGGGGGCCGCATGCAAATATTCAAAAGTTCAAATAACAATAAACTATACCAGCAATAATATACTATAATTAGCACTGATGTCAGCAAATGCATTATTAACCCCCAGCACAGATGTCAGCAAACGCATTATTAACCCCCAGCACAGATGTCAGCAAACGCATTATTAACCCCCAGCACAGATGTCAGCAAACGCATTATTAACCCCCAGCACAGATGTCAGCAAACGCATTATTAACCCCCAGCACTGGTGTCAGCAAACGCATTATTAACCCTCCAGCACTGATGTCAGAAAACGCATTATTAACCCCCAGCACTGATGTCAGCAAACACATTATTAACCCCCAGCACAGATGTCAGCAAGCGCATTATTAACCCCCAGCACAGATGTCAGCAAGCGCATTATTAACCCCCAGAACAGATGTCAGCAAACGCATTATTAACCCCCAGCACAGATGTCAGCAAACGCATTATTAACCCCCAGCACAGATGTCAGCAAACACATTATTAACCCCCAGCACTGATGCCAGCAAACGCATTATTAACCCCCAGCACTGATGTCAGCAAATGCATTATTAACCCCCAGCACAGATGTCAGCAAACGCATTTTTAACCCCCAGCACAGATGTCAGCAAACGCATTATTAACCACCAGCACAGATGTCAGCAAACGCATCATTAACCCCCAGCACTGGTGTCAGCAAACGCATTATTAACCCCCCAGCACTGATGTCAGCAAACGCATTATTAACCCCCAGCACTGATGTCAGCAAACGCATTATTATCCCCCAGCACTGGTGTCAGAAAACACATTATTAACCCCCAGCATTACCCCCCCCCACACTCCATAATTACCCCCCACACTCCATAATTACCCTCCTTAGATCAGAGCTGTGTGCCTCCTCCCCGCCACCTCCTCCTGTCTGCGTACCTGAAAAAATCACAGCAGGAGGAGAAAGGGGCGGGTTCAGTACGCTCCACTCTGTGTCAGAGGCAGCCAGTGGGGAGAGATGTCGGCTGTTATAGAAAGTTTTGCCTTCAGCGTGCAGGACCCTAGACACCCGGCCTAAGCCGTGGGTGGGTTGCAACTGGTGCCTGCGCACTAGGGCCCAGTGCTGGAACTTCTTCCGGCACTGGGCTCCATTCCAGGACTCTGCCTTCATTCGCTGGGACTCCAGGACATGCCCCAGGAAATCCGCCCACCTAGGCCCTCAGGTCAGGGCCTAGGTGGGCGGGGCGGCGGGCGGATCCTTCCTCTGCTCTGTTCTCTCTCTGGGCTGCAGCGGCATGCAGCGGAGAGGACAGAGCAGATGGAGAGGTAAAGTTCTTCTGCGCCTCCCCCTCTCCACATCCTGGATCGGCTCTGCCTGCAGTCCATTTTTAACGGTCCACGGGCCGCAAATGGCCCACAGGCCGGTACTTTAAGACCCCTGATCTATACAATACTCTATTGGTTACTTAAGTACTAAAATGTTATGAAAAAAATGTATGTACCAATCTGTTATTCTTTAAAATGTGTCTGCATTGCATATATAAAAGGTAAAAAAATAAATAAAAATACAGAATATAATCTGAACACAATTGAATATTAAAGTCATAAAACCACTATTGTGTGAATTGCAGTTCAGTGAGGTGAAAATGGACTTGGTTTGCTAAGGTGCAAAGTGATAATGAAGTGAAATTGTGTGCACTGCAAACATGCAGCCATGTGAGGAAGAAGAATCATTTTTTTAATTTAGATGCACACAACTGGATGTTTAAAATGAACAAAGGATCACTTCATCTCAATTTACACCCTAGTATGTCAAGTTCAATTGCACTTCACACGTTAGTAAAACCAGCTTGGTAGCATTGAGGAAATTTGAGAACTGTGTAAGACCTTAACATTTTCCTAACAATTATTTAATCCTACTGTCTTTTCAGATCTACTCCTACCATTGTTTAATGACTATAAGCTCAATGAAGATTTTTTTAAATGATTAAAGTGAAGCTTTCCCTCCTTTCACTGACAATTACATCAGCATGAAACTCAGCATTCATAAACATGTAGAGATCTGCTGCCCTCTACTGTTTGTATTTGTAAGTGGCTGCTCTGCTTATGCTATTTATGTACATTGCTTCCTGTCTCTGTGGGGCTGGGTTAGAAGCCTCAGTGGGAGGGAGTAAATAGGGAGAGAGGGTCTGAGACCTCATGTCCTACTGGGAAAGAGCTGCTAATAATAATCACCTACAGGAAGTGATGCAAGCAGAAAGAATGTTTTAAAACTCAGACAGAAACATGAAATTGCAAACTCTTTGTGGATGAGGAGCACATGCAATACGCATGTATGCAATACACCATCATGATAAACCAAAAGAATCCCTGACTTGTTTGAGATATAAGCCACATCCTAAACATCACAAAGCAGCTAAAGAATGGAGTGATTTTTAGGCAAGTAAGACACTCAAAAAGATTGTATTTTGAAGACAGTTTTTTTTTTTGGACATGTGACAGCAGGGGGCTAGAAGCTCTTCCTAGATGTCTCTCTGTAAGGAGAGTGTTTCTATGTTTAATAGTTGACTATTGTTGCCCATAGCTTCTGGGTGTATATATTGTATGTATATATTTAAAGGCTGGTGACACAAGTCACATCGGCCCCCTTGTTGTTATCCCACATGCACTATACCAGATAGTTCAGTCTGTGACACATGGGGGGTTATTTACGAAAGGCAAATCCACTTTGCACTACAAGTGCAAAGTGCTCTTGAAATTGCACTGAAAGTGCACTTGTAAGTGCAGCCGCTGTAAATATGAGGGGTAGATCTGAAATGAGGGGAAGCTCTGCTGATTTTACTATCCAATCATGTGCAAGCTAAAATGCTGTTTTTTATTCTCCTTGCATGTCCCCCTCGGATCTACAGCCACTGCACTTCCAAGTGCACTCTCAGTGCAATTTTAAGTGCACTTTGTACTTGTAGTGTGCACTTGCAGTGCAAAGTGGATTTGCCTTTAGTAAATAACCCTCAGTGTGTGTGTGTAGTGGTCATCTTGTTGTATCATAGTAGGTGAACCAGTTTATTGCAATAGAGTTTATTGCTATTTCTAGTTAACCCTGTCCCTTCTCATCTGGGATTCTATAGCTAGTTTTACCTTAGGTTACAACAAAGCCTGGGGAATGCCCAGGAAAAAAACCCAAGGCTACTTACCAACCAGCTTGCAGACAACCAAATTAACTTGTCTAACAGTATGCGTTAAAAACAGGGGTTTAGTCCGCACGCATTTGCAAATGCATGCGTAAGCCACCGAGCCCTGTCACGGCACCCTGGTATCTGTGTCCTAACACTATAATATGAGTGTACATGCATTCTGATGGATAAATGAGGGCAGGTGGACTGAAGGAGAGCCTAACCCTTCTTAAAGGTACAGGAGCACACCAAACACCCAGCACGTAGCACAATAGCTGCAAAGGTGTTGGTGCATTGGTGGACCAATACTTGCACCAACGTGATAACAAAAAACTTGCCACCACCCTGTTTTAGCCTTCAAATGCCGCTTACTGTGGGGACACTCATATTTTAGTGTTAGGACCATAGATACCAGGGTCCCGTGATGAGGCTCTGTGGCTTACACATACGTTTGCAAATGCGTGCAGACTAAACCCCTGTTTTTAACGCATACTGTTAGACAGGTTAATTCATTTTTTTTTGCAAGCTGGTTGGTAAGTAGGCTTGTGTTTTCTCCTGGGCATTCCCATGCTTTGTTGTTACCTGTTTTAGCCTTCCAATGCTGCTTACTGCGATAGCCAGCTATAGATGAGGGCGGTGGCAAGTTTTTTGTTCACATGTTGGTGTTTGTATTGGTCCAGCAACGCACCAACACCTTTGCAGCCATTGTGCTACTTGCTGGGTGTTTGGTGTGCTCCTGTACCTTTAAGAAGGGTTAGGCTCTCCTTCAGTCCACCTGCCCTCATTTATCCATCAGAATGCATGTGCTTCCACTGTGGGGACACTCATATTTTAGTGTTAGGACCACAGATATCAGGGTGCCGTGACGAGGCTCTGTGGCTTACGCATATGTTTGCAAATGCGTGCAGACTAAATCCCTGTTTTTAACACATACTGTTAGACAGGTTAATTTGGTTGTCTGCGAGCTGGTTGGTAAGTAGGCTTGGGTTTTTTCCTGGGCATTCCCCGGGCTTTGTTGTTACCTGTTTTAGCCTTCCAATGCCGCTTACTGCGATAGCCAGCTATAGATGAGGTCGGTGGCAAGTTTTTTGTTATCACGTAAGTTTTACCTTAGGGCTCGATAACTAAAAGGTTAAGTCTGGTTATATACAAAGCTATATGTGCACAATTCCACCAGGACTCTTGTTGGGTTCCTTGCTCATAATTCCTGTTTGCACATTGGATGTATGTACTATTATTGATATTTATTATTAATATTATGTTAATATTTTATTATATAAAGCTCATATTGTTCCTATATTAGCGTGCATCTATATACATGCGGTTAATGATGGCTGCGGTAATTAGTATCCTCCCAATTACTTTGATTTGTTACTGGTTAGGAAGGCAACCCTGTCACGAATGAAGGCCCTGCTGGCATTATTATCAAACCCACTATGTCACTTAGCCAAGGTCCTTATTTACTTACAGATTTAGTACAACATCCTGTTTGGACAGTGCCTTACCTCCTAACTCCCCCCCCCCAAAAAAAAAAAGAGGGATACAAACACTTTTTTCTTTACTTACGATTACTAATTTTCCACTTCCTAAATGAGTGAGGTGCTGGTGATGTAACAAGGGCTTCACAGATGCATCCTGGGAAGGCTACATCATCAGCATCTTCCCACTAAAATGATGTGCACATTCACATATTCCAGGAGCAGACTCTGAATGAATGAATGAATGACTTGTATAGCGCTATACAAGTCATTCATTCATATACAAGTCATTCATTCATTCATTCAGCAGACTCTGGGTGCCAGGAAGTAAAGGGGGATGGATTAATTTGCCCTTATTGAAAATGGTTAGCATGGCATAAAGTGGAGTGGAAAGGAAAAAATAAGGTATGCAAAGAATAAATATCCTGCAATTTTCTATAAGTATCTGTTTGTAGATTACAAACATTTCTAAAGGTGCCTTTGTTGTAATTTTTATGATAAGGGTAAAGTTCTTCAACTGTTTTGTGATAGAGGCATTTTTGGGTCAGTGCAATATATGTCCAGGTTTTGATCTTGTGATTGGTATTTCTTTCTTAAAATATATTCTCTGAACTAAATGAGATTTCCTCTACAATTTAGATTCATGGTTGTCCTGAAAATTAATGAACATAGCAACAGATGTTATATTTCAGACTGAGGAAATAGACTTGATAAATATTACATTTATGACTGCAAACTTGCCTCATGCTTTCAACAGTGATTTATAAATTCAATTATTTGCAGGATAACATTTTGACGTCTCTGCATTACTTATAAAGTTACTTGGTGGTGATGCAATTCATGTAATTGATAATGTACGGAGTGTGGCAATGTTTTTGTATTTTTTTTTTTTCACAAGGGTAAATTAAAAAGAGTTTAAGGCTGTCTTCACACCTGTGCATTGCAGAAACATGAACTTTACTTTATATTACCACAATGCATATTAACTCACAATACAATACAGCATGTGTTGCAGTGCCAATCTCCTATAGGAGCTGACAATGCAACTACATTACAGTGCATGAAAAGTATGTATGTATGAGTATTGTGGTACACTGCGCTGCCAGTAGTGCTACGTCTAGTTTTTTCTATCTTGGAGTACTTTAAAGTGCAGACTGCCCTAAAACAATATGTACAAAATAGTTTGTCATTTTTTATATTATAGTATTAGTATGCATTCAATTTGTGATTGTCATATTGAAATCTTTCTTCAAAATGCACGTGGTTATGTGTATGAAAGCTTGTCCATTTTTTTTTTTATTTATGTACTTTTTTATTAATATCATACCACAGAAACACAACACTAATGTGTATACCCACATACCCACAGCGACATACTCACAACTGAAGTTAAATAAAATTGTATTTCCCATTCATAATAGCATTGCTTTCATTCACATTGAAGTATAACAGCTTATTCCCTCCTATCCTCTACCTGATTAATAAATAGAGGTGGATGGGTATGAGTTGGTATTTTATGCTTCAGGATGGTTGAGCTAAGCTTCCCATGGAGAATGGAATGTTTTAGATCTATTTTGTCTATAAGTGATTAATGTTTTATATATGTACTGTAAGTTAACCTCTTTGACAACATCATCTATATTAGTTGCCCCTAAAGACCTCCAGTGACTATCTAGTTAGTATGGTGGCTAAAAGAAAGTTTGCCACTATAGACCAGTAGAATTGTGGGTGCATTTCAATCTCTGTGAAAAACTAGCAGAAGACGGTAAAGGTTTTATGCCACTGCAATATAACTTTCTGTGGGATCTCCCAATGATCTATACATCTAGATACAGATAAATTCCGCCTAATGGCTGCCAGACACTGCTTTTGCAAGAAATAAAATTTTAGTTCCATCTGCCATTTACACAAAGAGTGCAACCTTTGTAACATTGAAGGCAGCGAACATATCTGGTAAGTGAGAAGGTTTGGGCAGACAATGTGCCCTATTAATAGCCACTACATATGGAGCGATAGATGGTAGTAAGGTAACAACCATTTGCTAGAGATACTGCTAAAGGTACACTTAATGGACAGACTTGATAAGGCCCTTGGAATTTTATGTTGTTGCGGCAAGATCTGTCTTTAAAATTGGCTAGTTTAGACTTGATACCTTGTTAGTCTCCTGTCAATGTTGTGAGCTTCTACTAAGCCATCATGGACTCTTTCTGATTCCCCCATCTTAGCTCATGCAGGTCCCCTTTAAGCTGGTGTAAAACAGACATGTACTTATTAAAGGAGTCACAATGAGATATTTTCAGGAACCTAAGATCAGCCGTGCTCATATTTGTACACATGCTCATACTTGTGAGGCTAAGTTTAGTATTGGAGCACAGGATTGTTCACATGTGATTTCCAATCAGCATTTCATCAATTGTGAATGGACTTTGTTTCTATTGTGGAGTTTTTTAAATTATATTAATGTGTTTGTTTGTGATTGTGGGACAATATTTTTTATGAATGCATTTCATTTGCTAATTTGTACACTATTTTATATATATATTATATATATATATATATATATATATATATATATATATATATATATATATATATATTTGAGACATTCTATATTGAGTTATGGTATATATATATTTTTTTAATTGCACTTTTATTAGTTCATACAGTATATATAAGTGAAAGCGCAACAGGTTTTATATATACACATATGTGCCACATTGCACATGTGCATGCACTGGTGCACCCACATATTCTGACATCCAGCAACCTATTTAAACCAAAGGCCTACCTAGTATCATTGCTGGATGGTCCTCAGCTTTACCTTTTGACTTGTGTTCCTAAAAGCTACTCGACCCTATTACTGACATGGCTCCTTTTGATTCTTCTTTGGTTTTCCCTTACCTGCTTATGCCTGTTACCAATTCATGTTACCAACTCTGGCCTGGACTTTTGACTAAGTTTCTGCCTGCTAATTTTTTACTTCACTGCCAGCATATTGCTGACCCCCGCCAGTCTCTGACCTAGACTCTGATCGTGATTTTTCATTGCCTGGGTGTTACTGAATTCAGCTTGTAACCTAACTTCTTGCTTTTACTAAGCTCACCTCAGTATCTCAAAGTCCAAGCTTACTGCACCAACTCTCTGATACCTGTTCCCTTCTGCTACTCTAGTAGTCCCCTCCACCAGTGGTGCTCAGATGGGAATTGCGCAAGAGGCCACGTGCATATCTCGAGGTCCACTAACAGGTATGTGACAGATATATGCATTTCTTTTAGGGCTCTGTCCAAAATGGGCTAATTAGAAGTAGGGATATTGTCAATAGGGTCAATCAGTTTCCTGCAGAGAGAAATCAGCATCCCTTACCTCTGAGTTCAGCATGTCTGCCATAACGTATCTAAGTCTCAATATTGTAGGGCTTCCAATAGCCAGTAAGATGGTACTTGTCATTCTAGCACTTGTCTCACTACACTGTCAGTGGAATATCAGCAAATGCAGAAAATATCATCTGATCCCTTGCAATCCATCCTGTGTTTCAACCATGGTTGCCCCCATAGGTACAGTGGAGATATAAGTGTAGACATTAAGGGGCAGGAAGTGTGTTGTATGCAGGTCTACCAAGTGAAAATAAAGGAAAAAAAAAAAAAGAAAACCATTGTAGAAACCAATGTAACCACCTCAGCTTTGGACCAGTAAGATGCAACATGTAAACTTTTTGGTTTTGGGTTTAGACATACTTTAATTTCTATAACTGTCTTTTCTAACAAGCTATAACTATTTTTTTATTATCTTTTTTGTGTTTGAAAACATAAGCATCTTTGTAAATTGGAGGCGAAAGAACATATTTAAGCAAAGAGATAAACATACTTACAGTATAATGTCTTCCCATATAGGAAACAACAGTAATAGATTCACGTGCACTTCTGCCTGGTAACAGATGTGCATTATTGCAGGAGGATCAAGATTTTTATGAGCTTACTTTCCCCATGTGCCTAATTAGCTCTTGTTTTTTCCAAGCCCCCCTAAAACTGATTATTAAAGCTATCATATGACTCAACATAATGCTGAAATAATTAAAACGCATTCATAGTAGGTAGATCTTGCACTTTGCTAAAAGCATGCAATTTACATATCTCAAATAATAGTAAAACCTATGACAACGTGTGTTATACATCATGAAACAGAATAAAGGTCCACAATTGACAGGAAATACCCAGTTTTACCCTATTAACTCAAAGTTATTTCTATGTAAATGGCCCCATCATCATTTTGATTGTTTTAATGATTTATAAAATAACTCAGCAAAATATAAAGTTTTGAAAAAAAGACTCATTTGAAGTAGACTAAAACTTAATTTCTGCCATTGGATAAGATCATGACAACCTTTTAAAACACACAGTGGATAGCATATTCAGTAACAAACTAGTTAGAAATATCTCCATCCAACACAGTCATAGTTCCTGCAGAGAGATTAGCCACCGGAGCCAAATGGTCTCCTTGCAAATATAACCCTAGTAGGCCCCCAAACATTACTGTAAAACAAAAATGAATAATTTAGAAAAGCGGTCTCCAAACATTCTAAACAAAGGGCCGGTTTATTGTCCTTCAGACTCTAGGAGGGCCAGACTTTGGCATGCAGCAGTGAAAAATTTCTTGGCATCAGTGGGAGTAAACATTGCCACATTTGGGATTAGGGGGAGGAATAGTTCCCCATCGTTGCTATCATAGGGAGGGAGGAACAGGGCCCCATTATTGATGTCAGTGGGAGAAATGGTGCCCTATTGTTGGTGTCAGATGGCAGAATAGTGTCTAGTATCAGTGGGCAGAATAGTGCCCCAAGGGCCTGACAAAGGTATACAAAGGGCCGTTTCCGGACCTCGGGCCACAGTTTGGAGACCACTGATTTAGAACATGTGCACATTAGTGTATTATGGTAGTATACAGTAAAATTGTGAGTTTTATAGGATGTTACCACAGCACATGGCAATTCATAAAACATAGTAGAGTGCTGCAGTGTAATTTAGTTTGAATGACAACCCAACACACTTAGTGAACCATCTGCGTGTTTTCATATGATGAAAAAAAAAATTATAAACAGTTTTATGTTCTTTGTGGTGCATTATAAGCCCATTCAAAATTAATTGGCTGCTTAATCAATGCATGTTAAGGCACAAAATATTGTATGTTGAATGCACATGCTTTGCAATGTGTGCATGTGAATGCATGTATGATAAACCAATTATCTTACTATGGTGTTTAAAGGAAAAATACACAATTAACTTCTTTACCGAGTGTCCACAATCCAACCTTCTTTATCTGAGTATAGATCTATATTGCCCCAAGCATGTTTGAAGCCATTTACGGTTGACTGGCTCACAACCTCTGCTGGAAGTTTATTCCAAGCATCAACTACTCTTTTAGTAAAATAATACTTTCTAAAATTGGTTTTGAACTTTCCTCCAATTAGTTTGAGGTCATGGCTCTGTGTTCTTGATAAGGATAAAAAAAGGTGGAAGAAAAGTATAAACTGGTCATCCAGCAGGTGATTGAGATATAGTTTCTCATGCATATCATTTGTATTACCCACTCCTCACCACGAGACAAGCTCATGATAGTGAAAGTCAAGTCAAAATGAAAACCTGCCAGGTTAAAGTCATTCGCCCCTCCAGCAATACATGGTATTCAATTCAGTCCATGTTTTACGGAAATGAGAAGCGGTATCATGTGTAATAGCCACTGTTTCCTCCATGTCATATATGGTGTTAACTTTCTGCAGCCTTCAATAGTTGGGTCAGGTGTATATTTCCAATGAAGGGGAATTAGCGACTTTGCTGCATTAAGTAAATGTTTGGTTAGGGAATGTTTCAAATGGTATGGGTTGATTTGTAACAGGCAACATGCTGGGGTAATATGAATTTTGTATCTGTAATGCTGGTAATTAAATCACAAATTCCCACCAAATGTGGATCATGGTTCCTTTGTCTTGGCCACATCTCCATCAGGTATCAGAGGTCTGTGGTTACCACTTTTTATGTTCAATCAGAGCCGCATTCAATGTGTATAGACTAGACATGGGCGCCGTCAAAAAATACATTTTGTTTCGTTCCGTTCCGCTTCGTATAAAAAAAATTTGTATTTCGTAATTCGTGTACGAAATTTAATTCGGATTTGTACGAAATACTAATTTTCGTTTGATTCATAAACTTGTCGTTAAAATAATGAGCGTTCCTTATGATGAATTTATCATTATGAGGGGTTCCCACCATCCCTGTGCTGTACTGACTTCCTGGGTTTTTAAAAGTTTCTGTTAATTTGGATCCAAAATTCGTAAATTAAATTTCGTATTTCGTACTTCCTCTGAGTGATTGGTGAACAAAACACCAGTCACGTTTCTGTTAATTTGGATCCGAAATTCGTAAATTTAATTTCATATTTTGTATGGAATTCGTATGCATAAACATTCGTATTTCGAATGTGGTGCCTGGTCATTCTTTTGTTGTAGCAATGCATACAACAGAGAAGACTTTTTTGACCTCACCCTTTAAGCAAAGAATTTCAAAAGTAGTAAGAGCTTGTTTAAAAAGTTTCCTGTTCTGGTGACTGGTAAGGTAACTACGTAATTGTAAGTAAGTCCAGTATGGAAGTGTCTCAATATGAAAATCTTCCTGTAGGGCAGCTCTAGGTTTCATCAAACCTGCATAAAAACAATGTTTGGCCAACAGAGGAGGATCACCTTCCCAAGTAAGAATCAAATTTCTAGTTAACCCAGCTGGAAAATCTGGATTGTTTGCTAGGGGAGTGAGTGGGCCAGGCACAGATCAAATGTTATATTTCAGGGTTATCAGATGGAATTGCTGTAACATAATGTCAGGGCTGGGCTTTTAGCACCTCTCTTCTCAGTGCTCAGGCTGTTCAGCTGTCAGAAAATTACCAGCCACTCATTGTTTCCAAACTGCCTTGATTGTTCCTTCAGTGGCATTGCTGATCTGTAATATTTTACTATTACAGTAAATGTGTGATTTTTTCCAATTCATAATTTTTATTAGCACCAATTTTAGTTTATAGCACTTAGAACAAAAGCAACTAAATACACATAAAAAAAAATAAAAATAAAAATAAAATAAAACAAACAAAAAACTGTAAACAAACCAAGAGGCCAACACACATACACCATCTATCTTTCTCTTAATTACATCAACACTATTATTCTTGTAAATAACTAGTCCATTTCCCCCCGTATTCTCTCCCCCTGTTTTACATCATCCTATATCCATCCACGGGAAAAAATCCCCCCCTGCAATAAGACCAACAGTCACATATATCTATAGGTACACCTATCTATACAATCCATTTATATCCCTAAACGTATCCCTGGTACTCTTTTTCCACCTTTCTGCCCTCTTTTTTCTTCCCTCTTTTTTCTTCCCTCGCCCTTTCTTTTTTCTCTTTTTTTCCACCTCTCTCTTTTTATTCTCCCTTTCTCTCCCCCTTTCTCCTCCTACCTTCTATTTACTTTCCCTTATTCCACCCTCCTTCACTTATCCTTCCCTACATTTTCTATAATTTGAAAAAGAACCATCCATCCCTGGAGTTCCATCTGTTGCTATTATGATGAAAGGAGTCATCTCGAGCATGCCCAGCCACAAATCCCATATTTTATGAAACTTTTTTATTGACCCCCTATTTCAACAAAATTGACTTTCTTTTAATAGTGTCATTAACCTGTAGGCACCATTCCTCGTATGTTTGCACATTCAAGGAAATACATTTTTGTGCTATTACAGTAGCTCCTATGGAGAGGTATTGTAATAAAGCGGTAGGGTAACTCAACTTTGGATTCCATGGGGCATAGGCAGGGGGGACAGCAAATTTACACTGTTATACAAGCTGTACACTCACTACTTTATATTGTAGCAACGTGTAATTTCTTCAGTGTTGTCACATGAAAAGATATAAGAAAATAATTACAAAAATATGAGGGGTGTACTCACTTTTGTGAGATACTGTATATCAAGAGTCTTAAATCCTTTGAACTATGAATTCACAGTTACTAGATTTTTTTCTAACAAATTCTTCTTTAATCAAAGATCATTAAACATAGGATCAGTATGTGTATAAATGTGTGTATATATAGATATATAATACACGCACACAAATATAGATAAAATGTGTGCAGCTGCAATTAGCAACAAAAGTCAAAAACAATATTTCCCCAGTTACATGAAGGTCAGGGTAATATAACCAAGCCAGCACAGAGTTTCCCCTTACATCAGAGTCTGCAGGTTTCCTCCTTACAGTGCAAGAGAACCTTTGGTGTAAAGGGGAATGCAGCAGACTTTCTTGTAAAGGGGAACTATGGTGACCAGAGATCACCTTATATCAGAGTGCACAGCATTCCCATTTACATTAGAGTTCCCCTTTACATCAGGGTCCACAGAGTACCAACGGGAACTATGATGTGGGGGGACTCTGGTGACCACAGACCATATTCCGCTGAGTTAATGAACTAAGGTAAGGGGGGGTTATTGAGGGGGAACCTTTATATCAGTGCTCCCTTACCTTACTTTATTAACTCCCCCTTACATAACTGATCCCCCCTCAGACTGGCCTTGCAGTGCTGTCACTGACCTCCTCTCAGGTGCACCGTGCAGGGCTCAGTCAGATGACCCTCTCTGGGCTCCGGCTTGGTGTCTCTCTTTAAGCAGTATATGTAAGGGGTTGAACAGTTAGTTGATCTTCTGAGGCTGATTGTGACTCCTCACTGTCCTCACTGTGACTCCTCCAGGTCGCCATCTTGCCTGCTAGAGTTCCTGTCTGGTCCGTGAAGAGGAATGTGATTTGAATGTGTTGGAGATATTCCAGGCAGAAGAGGCAATTGAGGGACGGTGCTGGTGAGTCAGGGGGGATTGCTTAGAAAAACTTGCCCATGGGCGTGTCTTGCGCATGCACGAGGATGGCAACCTAAGCCTAGAACTCTGCACAGCCGACCGGACAAAAGCGACTTACGGGCAGGGAGTTGGCCCTATCGAGACCCCCAGACACCCACCACACTCCCACGACACCCGCCACAAAGATCTATCGAAAATGGAGCCAGGACAGAGGCCCGAAAAGGCTCACTGCCTTCTTCTTTCAGCCCGGCCGGGCACAGGGAAGAAGCCAAAATGGCACTGATGGGGCCCCAGCGACACCTCCCGTGGTATATACAGATCTCCCAGAGGATCATCCACATGCAATACACAGTGGATCATCATCCTCTTCTCCCCACAAATTCTGTCCAGCAACCCCGGTCTCCCAGAGTCCAGCCAAATCGAGGATGAGGATAAATCCATCTCACCAGGCCGCAGACACAGTGAGTACAGGCCTGCACAATGATAACACAATCTCCTCACTGCAATCCTTCATAGCTGCATTACCAACATCAGGGCAACCTGTACTAGATATCACAATGAAGGATATGTTCATGTTGCTCCAGTCCTCCCTAATGAATGCACAGATACCGTGAATGACTTAGTAGATGCATATACAGAGCAAAAACATGACTCTATGTGGATCAAAGCAAAGCTGGTGGACCTCGAGGACCACTCTCGCCACAATAACATTAAAATACGTGGCATCCCTGAGTTAATTCCAGCCACAGAGTTGCACAATTATGCTAGCACCATGTTTTCGAATCTACTGCCAGAACTATCTCCAATAGAACTCACCATAGACCGTATTCATAGAATACCTAAACCTCGCCTCCTGGAAGAAGCTATCCCCAGAGATGTTCTCCTGTGGATCCACTTCTATCAGGCCAAAGAACAAATCCTTTCAAAGGCAAGGGAAATATCCACCCTCCCAGCACCATACTTGGATTTTCAACTTTATGCGGATCTGTCACAATATACCTTACAAATGTGAAGGCAGCTAAAGATGGTAACAAAAGCCCTAACTAAGCATAAGATTGCATACCATATTGGCCACTTACAACGGAACCCATCACACAATCTCTACCATGGAAGGAGGGATGAAACTTCTGCATGCATGGGAAATCATTCTGGAACCCCGCATAACCTACCTGATTTACGCGGTAGACCAAATCCCTTTAACTTTGGGCATAACCGGGGGTACATCAAGGATAAACACAAGTGAGGACCCTTGCCCTAAAATATAAACAAATATACGCTCAACCAACCAGTTTTTGAACTTTCCCTCATGTTCGGTCAGCATCTCTCAAGAGTTGCACACTGCTGACGTGACTGTTTGTTATATTTTAAGTTGTATCTTTTCATTTTTATCTTTCTGTCATGTTTTTTCAGCACTTACCTTCTCGCAACCTAACGCTGGTAATTAAGTGTCTACAAACCAATACTTACCCTGCTCTATACCTTTTAATAAAACCTTGATGAAATAACTCTTTTGCAGCACCAGTCAGAGTGACCGACCACAGATTACTCTACTCAACGTCAACCGCATTCCTGAGAACACATCCACCGTTCAACCATAAGTCAACCACAAGCAAGCTACACAACACCACCCAATAACATGTCCTTCAACATCCTTTCCCTTAATGCAAAGGGTCTGAACTATCTGGCAAAACGAGCATCCATGTGGAAATCAGCTATATCCTTAAGCTGTCATATCCTTTGCGTCCAATATTTTGTTTAAAACGCTTCTCCCAAGTGTCAACATAGGCAATTCCTACATATCTTCCAAACCTGCTTCTCTAAAGCCCCATACACACGATCAGACTTTCCGACAACCAAACCATGGAATTTGGTCCGAAGGGGGTTGGCTCAAACTTGTCTTGCATAAACACAGTCAAACAAATGTTGGCCAACAATTACGAACATAGTGACGTACTAGACGTACTACGTGTTTTTTCAGCTCTTTAGAGCCACCCTTTGGGCTCATTCTGCTAATTTTGTATTAGTAGAAGTGTAGAGTATTGATTTGCGCTTTTCTTTTTGCGTTTTCATTTAGCGCTTTTCAGTTTGCACTTTTCATTTCGTGCTTTTCAGTTTGTATCTGGACGGCCGTTCGTCAACCAGACATGTTGCGGAATCAGAAGAGATAACGTGTTATTTAGTATTGGCCTTGGAGTTTTTGCTTTGACATTTTTTTTTTGGGCTGAATAATGATTTGATTTGGTATATGTTCTATATTTTTGGATGCATAGAATGCACTTTTTTGGTTAATTGGCAGATAGCATGTCTAATTTCTTTTGTATTGCACAATAAAAAAATTGTGGCGAATAATACTTGGCTATGTGTTTTACTTTAAATGACAATTTGGGAGTAGGCAATTACATTTTTAAAAATACAATGTAAAATTGGCAAGGGACACCAACATAGTTGTATCTGTGATCTTATAAACTAGTGGATAATGATGTTGTGGTAACTTGCACAATTTAAAAAAAAAAAATTATAATAATATTATTCTTGATATCACTAGGAGAAAAAAAGCCTTTGAAAATTTGTTTGCAATAATTCCATCAGTATCACCAGCAAAGCAGCTTCATTATTATCCCATTAAAGAGGAATAGAATTGTGCGCTGCATTTGGAGATTTCATAATTTGCCACGTCACAAAGTTAATTCTCCATTACGAACGCTAGTTTACAAGACCGACCCCTTTTGCTTCAGAGCATGCGTGTTTGTACTTTGGACTTTTGTCTGACGGACTTGTGTACACACGATCGGAAAATCCGTCAACACACATTTGTTGGCAAAGAAATTTGAAGACATACTAGCCAACATTTGTTGGTGGAAAGTCCGACAACAGATGTCTGATTCGCCCAACAGCCTGACATCCAACATTTCCCATCGGAAAATCTGATAGTGTGTATGCGGCATAAGAAACAAAGAGGAATTCTAATAGGCATTAGAAACACTATTTCCTTTCAACTACGTAACTGCATTACAGATCCGGAAGGTCGTTATATCTTCCTACTTTGTAATATCAACAATGTATCCTATACCTTGGTTTCCATATACTCTCCAAACCAACGACAGATGCACTTCCTCAAAAAGACACTACATGCAGCAAGAAAATCCAACAAGGACATCTGCTGATCTGTGGAGACTTTAACTTGGTCCCAAATAACACCATGGACTCGACCGCAGGTTCCAGAAGACATGCTTCTCCTCTAGTTAAATGTATTACTTCTAATGATTTGTTTGACGTGTGGAGATGTCACGTGAGCGAACGAGATTTCACCTACCTTTCGCCACGCCACAACACCTACTCACGAATTGATCTATTTCTGGCTGATAAATGGTTACTTCAAAAAATATCGGCCTCCACCATCCACACCACCACCTGGTCAAATCTTGCTCCTATTAGCATTACCATAGCCGCTAAATCATCTTAATCACTCAATTCCTATATACGGAGGGTTAATAATTACCTTCTTAACACCCCCCACACCCCTCAAATAACAGCTAGAATAATTATTTTCAATTAACGCAGCATCAGTACCCGACCCGCTGGTGGTGTGGAATATCCATAAGGCTGTTATAAGAGGTGTTATAGGAGGTGTATTCATTCAATTGGGAGCTAGAGCAAAGAAAAAGAAAACACAGAGGCTAGATGAACTCACAGCTGACATAACAGCCTCTGAATCTTTAATCAAAACCAACCCTTCCCCTCTCCTCCAATCCAAAATCTTTTCGCTACACCATGAATTCCGTTCTTTACTCCTTGAGTGGTATGAAAAGTCATATAGGGAATTCAAAGCAACTACATACACAACAGGGAACAAAGCAGGTAAAGCAATGTCACTACGTGTCAAAGGACATAGAACCAAAGCTAAAATCCCATTCTTATATCATCCTCACACTAACAAAAATTACTTAAACCGAACTCCATAGCCAAGACATTTAGTGCATATTACAAAGATCTCTACAACATTAAGGAAGACATTAGCACTCACCAAAACTCTTAAGAGGAAATTTTAACCTTCCTATAAAATACTAACCTTCCATCTATAATACCACAACAACTCTCATCACTGAATGCCCCCTTCACAATACAAGTAATCAATAAACTTCCAAATTCCCAGATGGTGCTACTAGAGAATACTACAAAAAAATATCAAAACATCCTAGCTCCTATACTATGTAACACCTACAACTCAGCTGCCGCTTCCTTGACCTTCCCCACTGAAATGCTTAGTGCCTTGGTAGTGACCCTACCAAAGCCAGGTAGAGAGCCTTCCTCACTGAAAAATTTCTGACCTACATCATTGCTCAATATAGATTTAAAAATACATGCAAAACTTATAGCCAATAGACTAGAGCACATATAACTGACCCTTGTTCACAAAGACCAATGGGGATTCACGAAAGGCCGCCAAGCCTCAGACGCCACCGGAGTGATAAATGCTATTCACCATGTAGAAACCATAAGAACGCCTTCAATATTCCTATCTCTAGACGTGGAAAAAGCATTTGATAGGGTACACTGGGGCTATATTTCATCAGTATTAACCAAAATCGGGTTACAGGGAAAAATTCACAACGCTATAATGGCCTTGTACTCTGTCCCATCAGCTCAAGTGTACTCAGCAGACACCCTCTCATTACCATTCCAGATCTCAAACGGTATGAGACAGGGATGTCCGCTTTCCCCCCTAATATTTAATCTTATTATGGAACCTCTAGCTGAAAGCATTAGATCTAACAAAAGAATCTCAGGAATATTCATCGCTGACCAGGAGCATAAAATCAGTCTATTTGCAGATGACGTAATTCTCATGGTCACCGATCCAATTAACTACTTACTGGAGATTCAGAAGATGCTAGCCTGGTTTAGTAATATTTCTTATTACAAAATAAACAAGACTAAATCATATATCTTAAACTTAGGGGTGAATAAGGCCTCCAGTGACCGTCTCAAACAACAGTTCCCTAACACCTGGGTGGATAACAGTATACCCTACCTGGGAATACAACTAACTAAATCAACTAAATCATTATTTCTACACAACTACTTACCATTCCACACCAAACTACAAGAAGATCTCACCAGGCTGGCGTCATTTGAATTCTCATGGATGGGGCACTTGGCTGCCTTCAAAATGCTTCACCTTCCCCAAATCTTTTATCTGTTTAGAACCCTCCCAATCCCAATGCCATCTAGCTACTTCAAACACTACAAACTATTCTAAATTCATATGGCAGGGTAAAAGATCTAGATGCGGTTATATCAAACTAATTAAACAACGCCAGGCAGGAGGAACTGGCTACGTAGACTTTCAGGATTATTACATGTCTGTCTTCGGTGCTCACTCAATCAAAATAATGGTTTCTATCTTCCTCCTCAACACTATGGGGGAAAAGGGAAACTTCAACTATTCCAAGTTGCAATTTATCTTCATGGCTATTCTTTATTACACTTGGAGCTAAAATCCCTTCCTACGTCTCCCCAACAATTATAGCAACACTAAATACCTGGGGCTGATTTGTAAAAACTAGTTCAACACACCCTCTCAACTCTACTGTCCAAATCCCTCTGGATGCACAACTTAATGCAATCAACATCTTATGCAACATGGAAAGCGCGCGATCAGCAAAGAAAAAAATTAAACCATTTCCCACACTACAAAAAGAGTACCACTTACCAAATTCAGATCTATTCCTCTACATACAAACTCAACATTGTATTAACACGCTCCCAACATGGTCCTGAAAAATTCCCCAAGTGGCATGGATCTTTTTTAGAACCCCCACACCACGTCAAAGGGGAATATCGCTCTTCTATAACCTACTCCAACAAAAAAATTCTTTACCAAATCAACTCCAATACTTAGATGGGAATCAGATCTAGGATGTACCTATACAGTGGATCAATGGGAAAAAGCCTGAAAATTCACATATAAAGCCACCTGCTGCTCCACCCTTTGGGAATTATCAATCAAAATGACACAGCGTTGGTATCTAACCCCTAATGGATTATCCAAATATGACTCAAAACTAGATGATACATGTTGGAGGATGTGTGGACAGAGGGGAGATATGCTTCATATATTCTGGAAATGCCCCAAATGAACACATTATTGGAAATCAATCTTTCAATTACTCTCTGTAATCACTGAAGCGACAATCCCTCTGAGATCTTCACTAGCATTATTATCCCTAGACATAGAACAATACCAGAACCCGATCAAAAATATCATAACACATGTATTGATATCAGCAAGACTGAATATCACTAGAAAATTGAGAAAACCGGACCCTCCCACACTGAGTGAAGTGGTGCATAAAACCCACGTACACTTTGCCCATGAATCAACACTAGCATTGAGACACAAAGACAAGGTGCATAGCTTCAGAAGGTGGCAACCATGAATAGACTGGGCTAGATCCCCAGGAATTGTCCAAGCCTTTAGCTCCTAACTTTGATAGATAGATGTTCTATGGTTATATTTCAATGGTTCACTCTTTTTTGTTTGAATCACTTTGGAGTTATAGACTTGCACTATTATGCCACGTACACACGATCAGACTTTCCGGCGGGATTGTCCGCCGGACAATCCGACCGTGTGTGGGGCTCCGGCTGACTTTTTGTTCCCAAAAGTCCAGCGGACTTAAGTTTTGACTTAAAATTGTCCTGCCGGACTCGGGAGTTCGGTGGACAATCATGCTGTCTGTGTGCTAGTCCACGGGACTTTTGAAATTAACGGACTTGCAGACACACAGTCGTAAAGTCTGTTCATTTTGAACGTGACTCCAGATAGACGGGACTAGCGAAGGAAGTCAATGCCGCCGCCTCGATCGGCGACATTGACACCTCGCTAGCCCCGTCACCTGGTATGGATTTAAAGGGGAATCCCTACACCGAAAAAACAGTGTGGGGGTCCACCCCAAATCCATATCAGACCCTAATCCGAGCATGCAGCCCGGACGGTCAGAAAAGGGAGCGCCCCCCCTCCTGAGCCGTACCAGGCCGTGTGCCCTCAACATGGGGGGTGCCCTGGGGAAAGAGGGGCTCTGGGCCCCCCACCCCAAAGAACCTTGTCCCCATGTTGATGAGGACAAGGGCCTCTTCCCGACAACCCGGGCCGTTGGTTGTCGGGGTCTGCGGGTGGGGGGCTTATCGGAATCCGGGAGTCCCCTTTAATAAGGGGGCCCCCACATACCGCCCCCCACCCTATGTGAATGAGTATGGGGTACGATGTACCCCTACCCATTCACCTAAGGAAAAAAGTGTAAATAAAAAAACAACACAATTTTTTAAAATACTTTATTGCACAGCTCCGGGGGTCTTCTTGCCGGACTCCTCCGCTATCTTCTGCTATTTTACTAGCTCTTTCACTAGCGGAGTAGCCCAGCTTTCTTCTTCGTTGCAGCCGCTGTCTGGGGGTCTTGTTCCGACTTTGGGGGTCTTCGGGGGTCTCTTCTGTTCTTCTTGCCGGGCCTCCGCTTTCTTCTTTCAGCTCTTTTACTAGCGGTGGCCCGGCCAGGGTTGTCGGGAAGAGGCCCTTGTCCTCATCAACATGGGGACAAGGTGCTTTGGGGTGAGGGGACCCAGGGCCCCCCTTTCCCTAGGGCACCCCCCATGTTGAGGGAACGCGGCCTGGTACGGCTCAGGAGGGGGGGCGCTCGCTCTTCCCCACCCCCTTTCCTGACCGGCCGGGCTGCGCGCGTTTGGATAAGGGTCTGATATGGATTTGGGGGGACCCCCACGCCGTTTTTTTGGCGTAGGGATTCCCCTTTAAATCCATACCAGGTGACGGGGCTAGCGGCGGCATTGATTTCCTTCGCTTGTCCTGTCTACCTGGAGTCACGTTCTAAATGAACGGACTTTCTTCCGCGAGTGGGCAAGTCCGTTCATTTCAAAAGTCCCGCGGACTTTCGCCAAAACTCCGGCGTGTGTGGGCAAGTCCACACGTTCGGAAAGTCCGGCGGACTAAGTCCGGCGGATTGTCCGGTGGACTAAGTCGGACAATCCGGCCGAAAAGTCCGATCGTGTGTACGGGGCTTTAGGGTATATATTATAGGAAAGGGGGGAGTTGTCCCCAACCGGGCACAGGATAGTAGGGGTGCCCGGGAGGGAAATCAACTCTTCTACGTTCACCCTATCTCAAAACATCAAATAAATCACATGACGATAACACTACCCATGTTGAAATTGTTGTATTAGCTCATATATTGGTAACTATAATTAGTATACGACACAACTTTACATTTCTTGACAGAAACTGTTATTTGTATGTCTGTATGTTAACTTGTCTAATTACCCTATGTTAGAACTGAAAATACCAATAAAAATCTATTGAAGAAAAAAAAAATGCGCCCATCTCGCAGCTGTCGGGAGGCCAGGAAGCCGATAGAAAGGCTACTGGTTTCATGAAGCTCTATAATGTGCAGCCATCTAGCTCATGGTCCAAGCCACATCTTCAAGTAACATTATTTGTAATATATTTGTGTGGTTATGGAGTTCAAGCTAGGTATCCTAGTTGGAATATTGAAAGTCCCTTTATTTTTTATCTGCATCAAAGTTCAATATTACTGGAATGATGCCCCAGGACATTATATTAGGGGTACTTCCCAAATTCCACCTCTTTGGCAAATAGTTAGCACTTCCCTTGACATTTTATGAAAATACCAGTTGCAGATTTAATTCCTGATTGCTTTCACTTTAAAATACAAAATCATTTGTAAACATCTAGCTATTTGCATCAAACCTGCTTTATTAAATTACACTGTATATTTGAGCACAGTTCTCAAAGCATGCTTGCATTTTAATAGAGACCCAAGCTATCAAAAGGCATATGCACATGATGTGAAGTTATCATTTAATGTGTGTCTCTCAGGAACACTCCAGCTCAGGTTTATGTATGAGCAATTGATGGCTAAATGCTTCTAGTTGGGAGAAAAATGAACATTAAAGAAAACTGCTTTTTAAATAGTTGAATGACTAGGAACATAAAAAGAGCACTCACAATAGAAGGAAATATGGACAGTATAGCATATTGTTATGGGATTTATAAAGATAAATGTTGTGTAACAAAAGAAAATTGTACCACTTTGTACTGTATCAAGATTCCAATCTTTTCTGTATTTCTTATAGTTTTACATGTAACTATGCAGCTTATAAGTTATGCATCAGAACAAGAATTTGCAATGGCATGTCTTTATTTTAATAGATATTACATAATATTTGTTTTGACATTTATAATTGTAGCGCCATAACCCCTTGGGGCGGCTGGATTTTTTTGGGCCTGCCAATTACCTCCTCCTTGTAGCTCGTCGTTCTTGTCTAGGAGTTCCCAGGGTTGATACCCATTAACTGCGGAGACTGACACTTGAATTCCTTTTTAGGATTTTTATTTGCTTAAAACGTTGAACAAAAACACAGTCTCTCAGTTGGGAATAGAGGGTATAGGATGAAGTTTTAGCTCAGGTACTTTGGAACTGCTGACACTCAATCAGTGTCTCTTTCTAGATGACCCAGGGAGTAGCCACTCGCAACTGGATAACTCAACTGTTGGATAAATCCTTGTTTGTAGATCTAGCAGCAACAAGTGATTTTAGCTTAGCAAAGTCTCTGCCACAGACTTGGTTGTGAAACTTTAGATGAACACACAAAAGTCTCTCACAGGAACTTGATTGCAACTGAAGGATAGGTTAGGAACTTTTCTTACAGTACCGTTATATCGCAGCCGGTCCGGCGATACCGTAAGAAATGCGGATTCAATTAGTGTCCATACAGCTCAGCCTCCAGGCTCTTACCGAGCAGCCAGCCTCGCGCGTGGCCCTCCTCCGAAGAGTCCTCCCCTGGTTGCATGTAGAGTTGCTGGGCCTCTCCAATCCTGAGATGGCACCGGAACACCTTAGAATCCTCCTTCAGTTACTGGGCCTTGAACTAGCCAGTTCCGAGGCTCAGAAATGGATGGATCCGCACCACAGGCCATGAGGGCCCCTGGGGCTGGTCAGGAGGACCACGACCATGCAGTCAGCATACACTCCTGGGCCGGAACCGAACCCAGGCCATGACGGAGGACCAGGACCATGTGACTTCAGCACCTTAAGTACCCTCTCCTGGAATACACAGTGGCACAACGTGCCCACTGATTGGCTCCAAGAGCAGATTGGTACCTAATGCGTCCAACCAGATTGCGTTCTAAGCCTGTCACAGGTGCTCACCCACCTATGAGCAGGCAGAACCTCAATACAGTCCAGACAAACTGATGCAAAAGCATAACCTAGAATAATTAACCCCAAAACTCAACTACAGTTTTGAGCAAAAAAATAAATTTACATACATAGCGCTACATAATATATGTATATACTTTCACATTTTGCCTGCTATTTTGTCTGCTTGCTGATGCATAATTTTCTTACATTTTTGTGAATTAGCCACTAGAGCAACTACAACAGTGAGTCGAACTGCCCAACAACTGACAAGATATTAGCCACAAACAGTTAGTCATCAATCTTGTTAACTCTGAGAACTGCAAATATGATCTAAATTGATCACCAGAAAAGTATATGTTTTATATGAATTTTATTTGTGCTTTTTTTACATTTGTTTTCTATTGGGATCAAAAAATTGATGGGCATCTCATAGAAAGCTGCAGAGTAATCAGGGATTACATTTTTTAAACCTTTTTTTTATGTCTTTGATTGCTTAGTGATTTCAACAAAGAGTATACTTAATAGTTAATAGTCAAATGGTTCGGGGGCGTGACCGGATGGAGGAGGGTGTGTGTGTGAGAGAGCAGGCGTAGATGCCTGTCCCTCTCTCCATGTCTCCTCCGCTTTTCCCCTGAGAAACTGTGCGACCTACGATAACCTGCCTCGAGTTCGGTCTTCATGTGTTTACTGTGTTTAACTGTGCCGCGTGATGGACTGGTGAAGACCGCGGGATACGGCGATGCTGAAACCGCAACTCCTGCTTGAAAAGCCCGCCGAGCGCAACGAGCGAGTAGATCCTGGAGACGCGATAGGCTGCCTCTCCTGCACCGTCATCTACGTGCGACAGTCAGCTGACGGCTAGACACGCAGAGAAAGTGGCCAGCGCCCGCTGATAGGCTGCTACCCCTTCCCCTGCCAGTTATAGGTGCCGGGGAGACGAGAAATCTTTGTCGGCAGTGGAGAGCAGCGGAGAGCAGCGGTACTGAGCGGAAAGAAGGAAGAGAGGGGAGCGCCACAAGCGGAGACGAAGGGGGGCCAGAAAGTAAATCCTCACGGAGGGACGATTAGTGAGGGAACCCACAAGGGACTTAAAAGAGCAGTCCGAGGGACCCCGGAGCAGCGAAACCGTGGATCAATAAGGGTTTTTTTTTGGACTTTCCTGTACCCTGGGACCCTGAAAGGAGCTGACAATAGCCATCCAAGAGGGCGGAAAGCGGGAGCTTCTCCCTGTCTGAGGACGTCTGAGGGGTAAGTGAAATTACACTGTCAAGATACCCTGTAAAGCGTTCAATGATCAGATATTAGTCAGAGTGAAGGATACCTGGACTTTGTACCAAGAGAGAAGGATAAGTCTAGCCAAGGTGCACTCTAATTTTGTAACAGTGTACAGGACATTACCCATTCATTTCTAAAGACACTGCCATTGCCCACTGATCTGTACCCCCACAGTAAATAGTTTAAGGGGGGGAAAATTTGGCCAGAAGGGAGTTAAGCAACACGAGTAAAACCTCCCTCCCCCTAAAGTAATCGCCTTACTAAAGGCCGTGATCATTGGCTGGTGTGCAGAAGACAATTAACTACAGCTGTCATAAATTCGGTCTACTGGAAGGGGGCAATTGAGGTTGAGCGGGTGGTGGAAAAATCTGCACCATACATTATATGAGTCAGCGCGGCAGTATGCCGTCACAACGCACCACCAAAGCAAGCCAAGCCGCAAGTCAAGCAGCTGCAAAGCTGGAGAAATTTGCTCATATTCCAGGGCAGACCCCCCCCAAAAACCCCCAGCAAGGCCAACAGGGGCATATCAATAAACAACCTGGGGTGGCAGGTATAAGGAAAAGCCAAGGGCAGAGCAATCCTCCATTGGTATTGGAGTTGGGTGACCCAACGGGGAGATCCCAGGACCAATTGCTTGAGGCAGCTCGAGAGACACTATCAGAGGTGGGGGCGGTAGTAGACCCTGAACCTTCATTGAAAGAGGTCCTGTATGTGGTGAATTCCTGTAGAGACTGCTTGAGAGAAGTGACGGCTCAGCTTAAAATAATACAAGATGAGCTCTCCCATGTGAGACATGATATACAACAAGTCCAAGAGAGGACTTCAGCCTTGGAGGTGAGAGTGGGATTGATTGATGATGAACTGGCCCCCCTTAAACGAGAGATGAAGGTTATGAAAGATCAGCTCGCTAAACAAGAAAACAAAATGGACGAAATGGAAAATAGGATGAGGAGAAAGAACATACGTATAGTAGGTCTACCCGAGTATAGTGAGGGCCCAGACCCAGTGGGGTTCCTAGAGAAGTGGTTCATCGAGGTGCTTGGCCAGGAGAATTTCTCACAACTTTTTGCAATCGAGAGAGCGCATAGAGTCCCCACCAGGCTTCCCCCGTCGGGAGCCCCTCCAAGACCCCTGCTGGTTAAAATTCTACACTTTAAGGACAAAGTGTCCATTACCCGTAGAGCTAGAGAAATGGGCAACATTCTGTATAAAGGCTCTAGGATATCATTTTACCCAGATTTTTCCCCTGATTTACAAAAGAAGCGAGCAAAATTTGGAGAAGTGAAACGCAAACTACGCCAAGAAAATCTGACGTACGCACTACTCTATCCGGCAAGACTACGACTAACCGCGCTTGGGGGGACTATTTTCTTTGACTCCCCAGAGGGGGTAGAAGAATGGCTGGAGGCCCACAAAGAGAGACTCTAGTAGTCATAGGACAGTGAATGGCCTTGTCAATCGGGAGGGCTTTGTCCCCCCCCCCCCCCCCTTTCTCCTTTTTTTTTTTTTTTTTTTTTTTTTTTTATCTTGTTATTTGTTCTTTGAGTAACTGGACTTCCCTTCTCTTCATTTTTTTTTCCCTTCTCTTAAAAAAAAAATAAAGGGAAAAAAAAAAAGAAGATTTTTTTTTTCTTTTTTTTTTTTTGTTGCCTTTTTTCTTTTCTGCCCCTTAGAAACAACTTTTAATACCCATCTTCAAATCACAGCATGGTTTGGGCTTTTTTCAGGGGGAGGGTGGGGGAGGGGGGGGGGAGGGAGGGTGGGAGGAATAGGGAAACAGGAGCACAATGAGCAAGGTGTCACGGAAATGGAAGGGACACAGCTCAAGGTTCTCCTGGTGTATAGGATGTTTTATGTTGTTAGTGTTTTCTGCCATTGATGGTAAATTTTTTGGTATATGGGGAGGTTGGGATAGGGAGGGAAAGGGAGGGGGGGAAAATTTGAGCAAATCTACACTTGATGAGGTACAATTAGTGTGTGTATGGGAAGGTCACAGTAAGAAGCTCCCGGGTACGCCTAGTAAGGCAATGCGAGGCTTGAATAGGAAATATGGTCGACACGATTGGATGGATTGGTATGAATCGATTGGAATGAGTAACACGGAATTTAGGAATGAAAGGTGGAGGGAGGAACGAAATAGGTTCACTAAAGAGAACACAATGTTTTTTTTTTGTAACTTTTTTCTTTTTTTTTTCTCTTCTTCTCTATACACTAACACGATACAGGTAGCTAGCACAGGCACAAATTTAAATTTAAATAAGTCTATGAAATATACAGAACCACAATTTTCAAGGAAAAATTTCGTAGTACACTAATGACTGAAACTTCACATACATCACGGAAGAAGATCACAATATGCTCATGGAACGTAAGAGGGTTGGGGGACAGGGGGAAAAGAGCAGCAGTTTTAGCAGCAGTAAATACTCAAAGGGCCACGTTTGTATGTTTACAGGAAACGCACCTCACATATAATACTACACCCCAATTGGGTTGGGGAGGGTTTAAGCCCCAGTTCCACTCGTGCCACACAACCTACTCCCGAGGGGTTAGTACCCTGATTAAATCGGGGGTCCCCTTTAATTGTCTACAGAGTAGAATAGATGAACAAGGACGGTACATTTTTTTACACTGTACAATAGAGGATAGAACTATGATTTTGGCTAACATATATATCCCCCCGCCTTCCAATACAGACATTCTCTATGAATTGATAGAATTTGCACTGGACAAACCGGGAGTCCCTCTGTTGATAGTGGGTGACTTTAACATGGTCATTGACCAGAAACTAGACAGATTCCCACAGGGGACAAAAAGGGGAGGGATGATAGACGACCGCCTATCCCAGGTAATGGGTGAGGCAGGTTGGAAAGATATTTGGAGAACATACAACCCCCAAAGCCAGGGATACTCCTGCTTTTCCAGAACATATTCTACCCTGTCCAGAATCGATCTAGCTCTGGGGAATGAGGAGGTGACCATAATGGTAAATAATGTAAAGTACTTGCCGAGGGGTCTCTCGGATCATTCACCAGTGATAGTATCCCTGGACTTAGGGGAGGGTACTTCCCTAAGGGAGTGGAAAATAAGCCCCTCATGGTTAGAACTCATCAAAGATCCACAGGTAGTAACAGAAGCCCTAGTTGAACACATCAATTTAAATTCCGGCACCGCCCCTCAAGGAGTAGTGTGGGATACGCTCAAAGCTTACCTTCGAGGGCTACTGATCCAACAGATATCAAGATTAAAAAAAAAATCCTTTGAAAGTGAAGCAAGGGCATCAGAACGAGTTACTCTTCTAGAAAAACAATATATAAAGGATCCGACAACTGAGAACCTAGGGGTTTGGGCAGAAGCACAACGAATATACCGTCTTATAATGGTGAGAAAAGCAGAGAACAAATATATGTTCCACAAACAAATTGCATTTGGGGAAGGGGAAGGCATAGGCCGAATGCTGGCACACTTAGTAAGAACAAACTCACCACCATCCGTAGTTCCAATAATTAACATTACTGAGGATAGGACATCTACGTACACACCCGAGATTGTAAACAGATTTAAAAACTATTACGAGGAACTGTACAGCTCCAACCAGGAGGGAGGAGGGAATTTAATGGACGCCTTTTTTAATGATTTGACGGTCCCCGGTCTCTCGCTAGAAGATAGGGCTATACTTGATAGACCTATAACGCTGAAAGAGATCCAGCAGACTGTGCGGGAAATGGCGGGACAGAAATCACCAGGTCCAGATGGCTTACCAGTTGAGATCTATCGGCACTTCGGGGGGGTATTACTCCCGGAGTTGCTGAAGACTCTCAACTGGTCAGAAACAAAGAAAGAACTCCCTGTGTCTATGACGCAATCTACCATCATAGTGATACCTAAAGAGAACAAGGACCCACTCAGGCCCTCTTCATACAGACCCATTTCCCTGCTTAATATAGACGCTAAAATTTTGGCAAAGGTTCTGGCGAATAGACTTAATAGGGTGATAGAGGGACTAGTACACCCCGATCAGTCAGGGTTTATTCCGGGGAGATCCACCAGTATAAATATCCGACGGGCCCACCTGAATCTCCAAATACCCCCCGATGAAGAGGGGCAGAGAGCTATTCTCTCGTTGGATGCGGCCAAGGCTTTTGACACCTTGGAGTGGGGATATTTGTGGAGAGTCCTGAGGGAGTTCCAGATAGGACCAGCATTTATAAATTGGGTCAAACTGCTGTATAAATCACCTAAGGCGAGGGTTAGAATAAACAACGACCACTCTACCAGGTTTCGATTGCTGAGGGGGACGAGGCAGGGGTGCCCATTGTCACCCCTCCTCTTCGCCCTCGCGATCGAACCCTTGGCCATTTCTATAAGATCTTGCCCAGCGATAAAAGGCTTCAGAAGAGGGAATGAGGAGGAAAAGGTGATCCTCTTCGCGGACGATCTCCTACTACTACTTGGAGATGCCCAAGGATCATTAAAAGAAACAATGTCAAAATTGGGAGGTTTTGGGAGCTTCTCGGGCTTGAAGATCAATTGGGAGAAATCTAGCCTTTTGCCCATAGACGAGACGGAAATTGTCCTACCCCAGGAAGCTGCAAGACTCCAAATAGTCAGTCAAATGAAATACCTCGGTGTATACATCACAAAGGATCCCGAAAAATATCTAGCAAATAACTTATTTCCACTCTTGACCAAATTTAAAGAGAAAATAAAAGTCTGGAAGAAACTTCCGCTATCTGCAGCGGGCCGTTGCAATTTAATTAAAATGATTTTTTTGCCCCAACTTTTATATATTTTGCACAACTCCCCAGTATGGATTTACAAAAAATGGTTCCATAGAATAGACACCATATTCAGGGAATTGATTTGGAAGGGAGGAGCAGCCCGTATCAGCTTAAAAACATTACAACTCCCGAACGGGGAAGGTGGAGTCGCACTCCCCCATTCATTCGATTACTTTGTAGCGGCCCAGCTCCAGTATATGGGAAGAAGTGACCAAAGGGAAACTCTACTGGGGAACTTTTTTCAGATGCCAGTAGTAGAGGCCCTAGAGGCAGGACAGGTACTGCGTGGGGCCCCTACTCTCGAACTAATGGGTAAAATTTGGGAGACGGCCAAGGAAACCCTGGGATATAGAGGGTTTACAAAGTACTCACCTTTATGGAATAATGGTAGACTAGGGGAACTACAGAAAATAGGGCCAATCAAGGAATGGGAAAGGCGTGGTATAAAATGGCTTCACCAACTCTATCAAAACGGAAAATTTAAGTCCTTCCAGGAGCTGAGAGAACAATTTACAATTCCGAGAAACTCCTTTTTTAGATATCTCCAAGTGAGACACGCAATGACATCACAATTCGGAGAAACAGAAATAGAATGGTGCGATATACCTGTACTACAGGACATAATTAAATCAAGTTCGACGAAAGGCCTAATATCCAAAACCTACCTAAGTTTAAATAGGAAAAGAAAGGAGAAACAACGGGAACTACCCGTCAGGAGGAAATGGGAAAGAGACGTGGGAGATATAACCCCTGCCCAGTGGGAAAGGATCCTGGAGCTTGCCCAGTGCGTTTCCCTATCCCCGCCCCAGAGGATGTCTCATTTATTTTTACTACATAGGGTGTATTATACGCCGCAAAAGCTATTTCTCTTTGGACGGAGACAGGATGCCACCTGCCCAAGGTGTGGAAGGCTGGAAGGGGACATGATCCACATGTTCTGGAGATGCCCTAAACTATTCCGATACTGGATGGAGGTGGTGGAAATAATTACCCATGTCTTCGAGGTACCCATAGAAGTAGAGCCTATGACGTGTGTACTGGGGTGGCTAGAGGGGAAGGGAAAACCAAAGGGTACTGGCTTGGCGATTTTGAGATGTCTTTTCCAAGCCAGGAAACTTATAGCCAAGAGATGGCAGTCCTCCACCCCTCCATCCAGTGGGGAATGGGAACAGAGCATGAGCATGGTGATCCTAAAAGAAAGAACATTTTATATTAGACAGGGCTGTAGTAAGAAATTTGACGAGATATGGAAAAAATGGTGCGAGAAAAAAGAAAGTGAATGTATGAGCTCATAAAACAAACAGAGGTCTAGGAAAGAGATAGGGGTGATCAGATAGAGAAGAAGAAGGTGCATGGATAAGATACTAGGAAGTAGAACAGGGAGAGAATGCAAGTATAGGATGAATGGAAGACTGAGGAGGGAGAATGACGGGAGAGATCATTGTTGGTTCAGAGAGGAAGAAACGGAGACTAAAGGTGCAAGCTAGAAGGAGGAGAGACCCCCTAGAAATAGGGGACCACTTGGTTGTTTCCTTATCCGTTGTCTCCTTTCTTCTTTTCTGGTCTCCAGTTTTCTTTTTTTTTTTTTTTCTTGCTATGCCTATTTTAGATACATTGCTTTCCAAAGAACGAATGTAGGAGAGAAATGTATGTTTTGTATGTATTTAACAAAAAAACTCAATAAAGATATAAAGTTACAAAAAAATAAAAAACTTTGTCAATCATCTTCGGGTGCAGGCGCTGGCATTGTAAGTAAGGGAAACCAGCAGTGAAGCCTTCATGCTATGCATGCACAAGTCGCGCTACACTTTATGAATAGAATGCCATCTTCTGGGACATGTGTGTGTCCCAGAAGGTAGTGGGGGGGGAGGAGGGGCCGGAAATGTCATAGATCGCTTACCGAAGATCTTACCCGGAAGTGGGAGTGGGTACCTGTAAAAACCAGGAACCCACTCCCCCAAAAATGTGCCGAATGTGGCAGTGGAGGGTGCGAACAAGTGGATCTTTCCCTTTTGGGTGGAGCTATGCTTTATCCAAAGAGGCTATTGTTATCTCTAGTCCATTGAGGGTCACCTTTCTTCACATAGGTGACCTCAAATGCAGCGCTGATATCACTCAATCAATGTGCTACAGAAATCTGGATGTGGGCAGGCAACAAGAGATAGTCTGAGATTATAGACATGCTACAAGTGGTAGTCATGTTACAGAAGTCGTTGGACAATGAGTATATGCTTCAGAACACATATACAAGAAGGTGAGGGCAAAATCGGTACCACATCCTCTATACCACAACAATCCAAAAACAGAAAAAAATCTATTAGGTATCACACAGGGATCACAAATATATTAAATCACTTGATTTCTATTACTCTCAAATATAAAGTTTAAGCCAAAACATTTAAAGGTTACACGTCAATAAAAAGTAATTGTCATTTTCACTCAAAACACAATTCTGTATGGCATGCCCAACACCAATGCCTAAGTACTTATTTAACCCTCATATCATAGATACAACAGCATATACATATTTATCAATATCAGGGCTAGGGATGAGCCGAACACCCCCCTGTTCGGTTCGCACCAGAACCTGCGAACAGACCTAAAGTTTGTGTGAACTTTAGAACCCTATTAAAGTCTATGGGACTCGAACGTTCAAAATCAAAAGTGCTAATTTTAAAGGCTAAGACCCCTTTCCAACCACACCGCCCATAGCGTCGGCGGTAAAACACTGCTATTTTTAGCGTCGTTTTACCGTCGGATTTGCGGCAGATTTCGGCCGCTAGCAGGGCGCTTTTACCCATTGCTGGCGGCCGAGAAAGGGTTAAAACCCCCGGCAAAACGCCGCAATCGCAGCGTTTTGCCGGCGGTATTGCGGTATGTGACGCCCTGCCAGCGCACCGCTGCAGTGTGAAAGCCCTCGGGCTTTCACACTACAGACAATGGTGCAGCTGTTTTAGGGCGATTGCAGGCACTATTTCTAATGCTATAGCGCCTGAAAAACGCCCTTGGTGTGAAAGGGGTCTTATTTTTGTATCTGGGGGGTGTGTATTGTATGCCTGTAAAGGGGCTGTCCCTGCACAAAGTGTAATTTCTTCAGGAAAAAAAGTCAAATAAAAAAAAAAAAATGACGTGGGGTCTGGTATGGATTTTAAGGGGAACTCCACGCTAAATTTAAAGAAAAAAATGGCATGGAGTTCCCCCCAAAAATCCATACCAGACCCTTTATCCGAGCATGCAACCTGGCAGGCCGCAGGAAAAGAGGGGGGACGAGAGAGCGCACCCCTCTCCTGAACCGTACCAGGCCACATGCTCTCAACATTGGGAGGATGCTTTGGGGGTCTGTGACCCCTCAAAGCACCAGGTCCCCATGTTTATGGGGACAAGGGCCTCATCCCCACAACCCTGGCCGGTGGTTGTGGGGGTCTGCAGGCAGGGGGCTTATCAGAAACTTGAAGCTCCCTTTAACAAGGGGGTTTTGGGAACAGCCAGGCTGGTTGATTGAGCAGGTGGGTCCTGGGATTATAGCAGAGTCAGGATTAGGGTTCTGGGCTCCACCCAGAGTGACAGGAGGTCTCCAGGAGTCCAGAGAGTGCAGGTGTGCACTAGTGAAAGCCAGAGACCCAAATCTGAGGATCAGAGCAAAGAGGGGCTGCTTTCTAGATAGTTGCTGTGTGCGTTGAAGCTGTGTGCAACTAAGGAGACAGATGAGAGCCTGAATTGGAAGGCCTGAGCAGCGAGGAAGCTGAAAAGAGGTACAGTAGTTGTACGGGAGCCCTGTTATATGGCCAAGAGGGCTGAAGCGTAAAGCCTAAGTGGCAGTACTGCTGAAGAGAGCCAGGTGGCTTGGCATTTTTCATTCGTTGTTGTTTTTGGGAGAAGAACCCCTGTGTGGGCATCCAAGTGCTTGTATGAACTATCCTTTATTTTGTTCTTTTTTAATAAAAGTGGGCTACCATGCCCTTAAACTAAAGTTTCTGTTTGCGGTGAACTTACTGAAAAGGCATCTACCACTGAGCTAGACATCCTCCAATGGCACAGCCACATACAGACGATCAGAATTTCCGAAAACAAATGTTTGATGTGAGCTTGTTGTCGGAAATTCCGATCGTGTGTAGGCTCCATCGGACATTTTTTGTCGGAATTTCCGGCAAACAAAATTTGAGAGCTGGTTCTCAAATTTTCCGACAACAAAATCCGTAAATTCCAAGCGTGTGTAGACAATTCAGACACACAAAAGTCCATGCATTCTCAGAATCAAGCAGAAGAGCCGCACTGGCTATTGAACTTAATTTTTCTTGGCTCGTCGTATGTGTTGTACCTTACTGCGTTCTTGACTGTGACTGTGAAATTGGACTGTGTGTATGAAAGACAAGTTTGAGCCAACATCCGTCGGAAAAAAATCCACGGTTTTGTTGTCGGAATGTCCGATCTTCTGTACGCGACATAAGAGTTGAGAATCTTCTCAAGATTTATTGTGTGAAGATTCTTAACTCTTAAACTAAATCAGTAACTCTAATGCCCCATACACACGGTCGGATTTTCCGATGGATTTTGTCGTATCGGACAATGTTGTCGGAAATTCCGACCGTGTGTAGGCACCATCGGATAGTTTCCATCGGATTGTCCGACGGACAAAGTTCTATCTCCTGCTGGATAGATTTTCCGACAACAAAGTCCGATCACACCAATTCCGATCGTGTGTAGCGAATTCCGACGGACAAAGTGCCACGCATGCTCAGATCACATTACAAGACCAAAGCTATTGGCTACTAGCCTCTACGTAGTCCCGTCGTAGGCAACAAACGTCACCACGTTCAGAATGATCGGATTTTCCAACAACTTTGTCCGACCGTGTGTATGCAACACCAGTGTCGGACTAAATCCGTCGGACCAAATCCGATGGATTTGGTGGTTGGATTTTCCGACCGTGTGTATGGGGCTTTATAGTAAATTGTAATCAAGTCGTGCAAAAAGTTAATTTCTTTTTCATTTCTGTGCACATTATTGGATAATAGAAGTGAATATTAATTTATCGAATGCCAACATGCGATAACAGTAGAAAGAAGCATGAGCCAAGGATGTTTTTTGTCTCCTCTCCTGTTAATTATCTACACAGACAAAGCTTTTCAAGGTATTTGTGAAGTTGTTGAATTCCAGCATATGAATTTAAAGATCATACTAAAAATTAGGCTATCAAGACAATACATTTTTGCTTGCAGCATCTGAGAGAGACCTCAACCTCCTAATTATCGAAATAGCAGAAAATGGCAAGGACATCTTCATCCAAATAAACACCCGCTTACAAAATGCTTGGTTGTATTTAACAAATGACAAAGAGAAGTAAAATTAAAGCTTGAAAAATAAGGAAAAGCGCAAGTAACCATCTTCCGACTACCTTGGAATATGGATTTATGAAAACCTGAAGAATGATGTTGATATTTTCTCTGGAGCCGCCAAGGCCAATCAAAGTTTTTTATGAGGAACAATCTCCCTCTTAGTACAAAGGAAAGATTGCTACAAACTGAAGTCTACATTAAGTACACCATGTAGAAATATTTCAACATATTTGAACAGGTAAACATTATATATTTATTCAGACAGTGCCTATGGATAAATGTGGTATAAAAACACAATATAATAACCCTTCATCAACAGATTATTGTCTCCAGTGGTGGGCCCTCTGCAAAATCTCCTTTATTTGCCATCTCTGAGATGCACGGAGGGCTAAGCACACCTTCTGTATTTTAAGCGGCATAGCTTTTTTCAAATGTGTTTCTTTTTGTTCAGGCAAGAATTTAATGCGTTTTCCTTTATATATTGCTATACAATATGGAGTAGAGACGCTTTAGTGTATTATTGCCAATGGCATCCTTTCCCCATGTAAGAGAAATATGCAATGGAAAGAGGCACTGTCCCTACTTTGTGTCCAGGAGACACATTTCCATGACCTCCATCCACCAACCTCTACACATAGCCAAATCCCACATTGCTTTTATGCTAATACCAGTAAAAAGAGAGCTGGTGTAATAATAGCCATCAGAGCCTCAGTCTCTTTCCAGAGATTTACCCTAACCGCAGGTACATTATCCTATCCTATTAACAACCAGACCAATATTATTGTTATTGTTTATGCACCAAATACCCATCAACGTACTTTCTATAACTCTGTCATGAAAAAAATCTGCCCCATTGCCAATCTCATTGAATTATTTGCAATTATTTCAATGACATAGTAGACCCTGCCTTAGATACCCCTAACCCTTCTAGGAAGCAATAAACGACCCTCTCCTTTTTCATTGACACAAAAAATCTCTGTGACCCATGGAGATGCCATCATGATGAGGAATGAAACTATACCTACTATTCTAGCACCCAAAGAACTTATTCCAGAATCCATCTGTTCCTTACTGACAGATTCACACTGCAATCCGTTACCGATACTAAAATTGGCACAGTCGCGTGGTCAGACCTAAAAAGTCTTGTTTGATTTACAGAAAAGCAATGAGAGGATCTGGAGATGGAATACTTCTCTTATAGCCCCACCCGCCCCCCATATCAGGAACAGATAGCTTCTGAGATTGCGACCTTCTTTGCTGATAATGGTGACACTGTGGATAAATCTTTTACACTCTGGAGTGCTTGTAAGGCCTCCATCAGAGGCCTTCTTATCAAATTAGTAGCCCAGAAGAAAAAGACACGCAATGTCAATGCTGAAAACCTTCTTCAAAAAATGTAATCTCTTGAGCAAAGCAATAAAATTAACCATTACCCCTATATCACTGCAAACTTAAAGTGGATGTAAACCCTCACATATACCCAGTGCAGTGAATAGCCTCAGATGATACACAGGAAAGAAACAAATCTCCCTACATAAGCTTTATATGTACTGTATATCTGCTGTCTTCATTTTGCTATATTCTTTAGAATTCTTACATTGGGTAAGAATTTGCACTTCCTAATTCAGCAGTAGGAGTGTTCTTCTGACATACTGTACTCTGTGTGACAGCTGATTGGAAAAAGGGTACCCCCCCCCTCCATGTTGGCTGGAGAAGGAAAAGGCTTTCAGAGCTGTGCTTTTACAAGGCAAGGACACTGCTAATCTATTTATAGCAACCTCCCCCGACACACATTCCAGGCTGCCGTCTCTGAGAACTTGTCAGAAGTTATCATGCTGATAACAGAGCTACTTAGCAGCACAACCACACAGGACATAGGGCTTTGGAGAGAGATAAGGAAACACTACAGAAATATGTGCTTAGGTTAAATTTCATGAATGGGGTTTACATACACTTCAAGGAAAGCTAGACATGACCTTTGGGAAATACTACGATCTAACTTTCACTTCTACCTTAAAAGATTATGTCTAACCTGGTATTCCCAAAATAGCAAGCTGGGATCTTTTTTGGCAAAACAAAACAAATGCCAAATAACCCAATCTAAGATAACTTACCTCACTAGTGAATTCTGTAAATAACTTACTAACCCTTAAGAGATTGCTAACCAGTTTAGTATATTTTACTCAAAATTATATAACCTCACATCATCTGACACTGTCCCCTCTTCCCAGCCTGAAGAAATACAGAATTTCTACACTCTCTACAACTCCCTGTCTTATCCCCTGAACAGCTTGATAAGCTTTCTGCCCCATCATGATACACGAAATCCAGAAAGAAAGAACTTCTCTACCTCTCCATAAAGCCCATGAACCTGATGGCTTTGGGAATTATTATTTTGAGACCTTTACCACGCCACTATCCCCTTATCTATGCTCCGTGTTTAACCACACAGTCAACACGGGCATAATACCTAGGGAGTTTTTGGAAGCCTTTGTTGTCACGATCCCAAAACCCAGGAAACCATCCGATGTCCCTGTCAATTACTGACCAATCTCCCTCCTCAACAAGGACACCAAATTGTTTGCAAAAATCCTTGCGACATGTCTCTTCTCTATCATTTCACATCTGATACACATGGACCAGGTGGGAATTGTAGCTGGGAGACAAGCGTTGGATGGTACCAGGCACTTCATAGATCTCCTCAAATGGGCTTAACACCATCAGACGCCTTCTCTTCTCATTTCCCTGGAGGCGGAGAAGGCGTTTGATCGAGTGCACTGGCAGTATTTAGCTGCTGTGCTCAGTAAATTTCAGTTTATGGGCACTTTATTAAATTCTATGAGTCTTTATAGTCTTTAGTCTTTAGTCTCCAGGTGCCAGAATCTGGACGTCCGGAATGTTTTCTGACCCTTTTAACATAACAAATGGCACCCGACAGGGCTGTCCCTTATCCCCTTTCATTTTCACCCTTGTAATGGAACTGCTTGCCCACACCATGCGAATGAACTCCTCAATTGCAGGTATTGAAGTTGGCAATACATCCCATAAGATAGACCTATATGCAGACAATGTCATTGTCTCGCTAACAGATCCTCCAGAATGTCAAAGGACCCTTGATCAATTTATCCGCATATCTCTTTACAAGGTCAACTCTAGTAAATCATCTGTGCTTGGCATTTTGTCTACCTCAATCATTTAAAAATACCATTACTGACATGTGCCTTTCTCGTGGGCTCCTAATTCTACCCTACAATACTTAGGTATCCTAGGTATAACTAGTCTCACCCTCATCTTCTTCATATACATTTTCAATCCCTTATTACTTAACTACTTCGTATCGCACACGAACACCAACATTCTTGTGCTTCCTGAGTAGGCCGTATATCCTTAACCAAAATGTTTTTCCATCCTCACATTTTGTACCTGTTCTGCACTGTCCCTCTTCCACTTCTACCCTTTCAACGTAATAAGATCCAAGCCATCCTAACCTCATTTATATGGCCAGGGAAATTCCGTCGGATCAAGTGCTCCATTTCATGCACTCCAACTAAATATGCAGGCATCGGTGTCCCGGATATTTCAGCTTATTACAAAGCGACAATCCTGGATCAGATCAAGTTGTGGTGGAATACAATGCAGCAAATTACATGGCTTCAAATAGAGCACTAGCGCCAAACCTAAAACAATTTCTTAGCACTATACTACTTCAACTACAACCTTACCTTCACTTTCCTACCTGGACATTATTAATGCTATGGTCAGAGTCTGGAAAGCTCTACTCCAGAAATCTAAAGGCGTTCCAGCCGAATTGCTCTCTTTCTACCCTTCTCATCCCTGGACCTCTTAAACCCTCATACCTCATAGGAGCTCAAAGGAGCTCAAAGAAGCTTGAAGAAGCTTAATAAAAATGTGCACAAGAGCACAAAAAAGCACAAGCTTCTTCAAGCTGAAAGAAAAGCTCAAATGTATGTAAAAGCAGCTTTTTTTTTAGATGCAGTGTGCATGAGCCCTAAGTCGTATCCTCTTCCTCATCTTAATCAATGTGATTTGGATCAGACAATACAGGAAGTTTACCCAGGCATTCTCTGAAGTTGCCTTCAAAGTTGCCTTGAAGTCACATTGCTATAATCTTTTTATATGGACTATAGACTGAAGGACTTATGAACAAATGGTTGTGGAATGAATCATCTGAGTTTCCATTATTTCTTATGGGGAAATTCGCTTTGATATATGAGTGCTTTGGATTACAAGCATGTTTCCGGAAATAATCATGCTCACAATTCAAGGTATTACTGTATATGCTACAAAAAAAAAAAACTGCAGGCTCCCCCCGCAGAGGTCAACAATAAAGAGGCTACTCTGGTTGCAAAGCTCCTCATCTCTGTGACCCTATACCCCATATTAATTGAAATTTGCTCCTAAATGGCCTCAGTCTTCTAAGATGAATGACACTTTTTTTATACTTACTGATTTCAGGCCAGATATTCACACACAGGATTCTTGTCTTGTACAGGTTCTCCCATCAATGGGCAATCCTCTACAACACAGGCAACTGAATTGATGTGATGACCATGTATCATTAAACTATGAGCGCAGGGCCCTACACTCAGATCCCAGTGCATGGGGTTGAACTAGAAGCTGAGAAGGGTAAGCTTGAAGTTAAGATTTTTTTTATTTAATGTATCACTCTTTTACAATCCTATGGTGTGTCTGTGTGTTTACAAGTGTTCTTGTGGGTGATGGTAAATACTGGAGGTGTACAGGTCTAGGAAATTAAAGGGACCATGCTTATAGTGGTTGTAAAGTCTCCTTTTTTTCCTATAAAAATAACAAACATCATATTTATCTGCTCTGTTGCAATGGATTTGCAGAGAGCAGCCTGGATCCTCCTCTTCTTGGGTCCCGCTTCTGTGATCCTGGCCTCTCCCTCCTGTTCAGTGCCCCAATAGCAAGCAGCTTGCTATGGGGGCAGGTCCATGAGTTTTGGTGTGCGGCCGTATCTTGGCAGGTTTGCTGTTGCTATAGGTGACAAACTGACTGCTAGTCACTATAGACCGAACTGTCAGGCAGATACTATCCCAAAAGGATTATTTCCATGTGGACATGCAGTTATTGTCCATGGATACAGGCAGGCACCAGTTTCTGCCTTCCTAATGGAGAGAGATTCAGTCCACATTTCTGTGCTACCTGTAATACACCAGGAGTGGTTTATTTAATGAGATGTAAATGTGGGGCATACTACATCGGTAAGACAATGACTGCTCAAGCAATTAGTTGTTTAATAGAGATCAAGTTGTACCTTTTCCTGGTATGTATATTTAGCTTACAAAGCAGGGAGGTAGTATACCTGCAGTTTGAAATAACAATTTTTATTGCATTTGAGACATTACAACAGATTATGCATTCTAATAGCATGATTTACAATGTTTAATCTGTCTTCTTCCTCTTTTCCCCGGCTGACTTTAGAAGTGCCGCTGTAATGACATTCATAACCACTAGGTGGTGGCCCCCATCGGACGGCGCGTTAAAGCGCTGAGACATACGGCTGCCCAAGCCATGAGTGTTATGCTCTCTTCGCTCCTACTTCGATTCTCGAGGGGAGGGGCGGAGAGATTTGGGACCCGCTATAGTCTATATATTCTCCTACTCTGGAGGAGAAAGAATCTATGCCACCAAGTATAGGTCTACCTGGTGTACATAGACTATCTTTATGGATTTTTGGTAGTTGGTAATTATATATGCATCAATATAGGGAACTCCATGGCTTTGGAGGTAGAGGTGTTTCCACTGTGAAGGGCCCCAAAATATATTGGTAGAATTTATATACCTAATATATAAATCTAGAGACAGCTGTGGACATATTTTTGTAGCAGCTATGTAAGTACCTATATTACCTTCTACAAAATGCTCTGTTTAGTTCAAGCAACATAGAAGCCTGTCTAGTCCAATTTGTATATTTTAAGATTCTAGTTACCTGATGCACCCCCATATCTCAGCCTGCGTTTTGAGGTTGTTGTCAGTTTGGGGGTTGGCGCTGATTCTTGTGGTTCCCCTCCCCTATCCATCGGGAGAAGTCTTTTGTTGGTCAGCAGCGGCATTTCACCAGCGGGGTTAAACTATAAGATTCTCTCAACACCAAGTGTGGTGAGTTCACAATATACAGTACATGCCGCCGATATTGTATCAATCTCGCCGCTGTTAGCAGCGAGATTGACACCCGTACGCCCTGTCGCAAGATGCAGCGCCGAGCTATGTCACTCCTCCCATTCACCGTCCCCAATACATTCCTATGGATGCGCGGCATCTCAAGGGGGCAGCGAGCGCGAGAAGCACAGCCTCACAGCAGTGATTTCCAGCATGATCCCATCGCGCTGGAAACGCAATATCGGCGGCAGGTACTGTATGCATATATGATCATGCATTTGTCTATAATCTATGAAAACTGTATGTGTGAATATGTATATCTTACTTTAATTACAAATCTATCTTTTTAAAGATATAGACGCAATAAGAAGCAATCCTGAAGAAGCAATAATCCAAATTGCGAAACATGTCGAGCATTTTTAACCCTTCAAGGACCTATGAACACCCTATTTGCGGAAGCCTTATTCCAGTGGAGGTCTCTTTGATGTTTACCAATGCAGCCCCAAAGGAAACACACAAGTGGCATCCATTTCTTGGATTGATCAATGGGTCCTTTCTTTTGTAATCATTAGTCAATGTGTTTTATTCAATGTGCATTGTATATGTAGTCAATATATGGGAACGATTAAAAAAAATGTTATAGTATTTTATACATGCAGTTACAGTCCATTTTTCTCTATCCTTCAATTCAGGTTTGCTGTTGTGCCATGTTCTTTCCATTTGGTTATTATAGATTTGATGGTGCTCCTAGGGATCCTTAAAGCTTTGGATTTTTTTTTATAACCTAATCCTGACTTGTACTTCTCAACAACCTTGCCCCTTACTTGTTTGGAGAGTTCCTTGGTCTTCATGGCAGTGTTTGGTGAGTGATGCCTCTTGCTTAGGTGTTGCAGCCTCTGGGGCCTTTCAAAAAGGTGTGTATATGTAATTACAGACTATGTGACACTTAAATTGCACAGGTGGACATCATTTCAGTAATTATGTGACTTCTGGAGAAAATTGGTTTCACCAGACCTTTTTATGGGCTTCATAACAAAGGCGGTGAATACATACGCACGTGCCAATTATCAGTTATTTTTTCTTAAAAATAGTTTTATGTATATATTTTTCTAATTTTACTCCACCAACTTAGACTATTGTGTTCTGATCCATCACATATAAATCAGATTTAAAAAACATTGAACTAAAGGCTGTAATGTAACAAAATACATAAAAAGCAGAGGGGGTGAATACTTTTGCAAGGCATTGTATCGCTCTGATCGCTGTATAAATGTTAATGGTCCCAAAATAGTGTGAAAAGTGTCTGATCTGTCTGCAGCAATGTCGCTGCCATTACTAGTAAAAAAAATTAATAATAATAAAAATGGCATAAATCTATCCCCTATTTTGTAGATGCTATAACTTTTGCGCAAACCAATCAATATACGCTTATTGCGATTTTTTTTTTTTACTAAAATGATATATAGACGAATATATATCCTAAACTGAGGAAGAAATTCGTTTTTATAGATTTTTTGGGGATATTTATTATAGCAAAATGTAAAAAATATAGCTTTTTTTTTAAAATAGGCAGTCTTTTTTTGTTTATAGCGCAAAAAATAAAAAATGCAGAGGTGATAAAATACCATCAAAAGAAAGGTTGATTTGTGGGAAAAAAAGGACATAAATTTTGTTCGGGTACAGCTGTGCATGACCGCGCAATTGTCAGTTAAAGCGACGCAGTGCCGTATCGCAAAAAAAAGGCCCGGTCAGGAAGGGGGTAAATTCTTCCGGGGCTGAAGTGGTTAAAGTATAGCTAAGGGCATTTTTTTTTAGCAGAGTTCTTGTCAGGTTTTTATTATTGTCTGTGCCTTCATTAGGGAGATTCACCCTCTCTATCTGTCATGTTTACTGTTATCAGCAAAAGTGAAAGAATACCCCAAATTTGGGTTGTCCCCGGAACAGTAATAGAGGGGACATTTTCCAATAGGGACTCTAGTTCTGGTGACTGTGGTGACAACCAGGAATTACCTTGCTTTAAATAAATTTCCTCTCACTTTTTGTTTTGGTTATGGGACAAGAAGTGAAGGGAAATCTCTCCAATGAGACATAATAGTGGATGTGTGTCTTTGACATTTCCACTATACATTTTACCCAGCTTATTCAGAATTGAAGCTCAGGTTTCAGTTAGGTAGAAAATACCCTTCAACAAAAGCCCCCAAAAATATTGAGTTATACAGTTTGCAATGTCTGAAGATATATAATATTATACCTAAATTTAAAAAATGCCTCCCAGTATATAGCTACAAACCTCATTACATGAAGAATTATTTCGTCTGAGTACATAAAAGGCTAAATGCACATACACCTAAATATTTATACATTTAGCCAGTTAGAAATCTATTCCTGCAGTGCCTTGTGCATACATTTGAGCTACATTTTTCTTATAAAGGGTGCTTTTATCATTAGAAAAAAATGTAATTTCTGAAATTTAGGGCAATGTTTTTGATTTTAAAAGCATGCCTAACCAAGGTTGTAACTCCTTTTCCTCTAAAACCAATGATTAACCTATAAATGCAGACCTTTATTTATACAGAAGTTGGTTGACATTTAGGACAACCATTTGTTTTAAGGATCTAGATTTTTGTATACATGAAGATAGTTTCACAACAGCAGACTTTATTCATTTTATTGCAATGGCAGGTTATGAAAGGAAAAACACTTAGCCAATCAAATGTAGGTACTTCCTGAGGTGCCAACAGTGAATCCTGGTTGGAGTCATGCCTCACTGTTATCAGCAATTTAGCAAGCAGAACATAAAAATCATAGGGGCAGACAATACAATTTGCACCTAGATTCACATATGTATCTCTGTATCCTAGTAGGAAATTATCCACCTGCTTTCTTGACACATTATATTAAATTTAGGGTTGTATCTTATATTCCTAAATGTTAGTTCCAGAAAGCATATCCATATATTTTGCTGATTGAGCATGCTAGCCAATAATTATATTAGATTAACTTTATAACCTGGTGAGACCTACATTACTTGATGCAGACAAAGGAATGTATTAACAATAATTCTGGATGCTCTCTTTTAGGACTCTTTCACAATGTTTTTTTTTTTTTTTTAAGACATTTCAATTGTGTTTGTCATTGTTTTTAACAAAAACTTGAAAAAATAGAGCTAGGAATAGTTATTCTAATTTCCGACCACATTCAAAAGACATGCTGGTAGGTTAATTGGCGCCTGTCTAAATTGGCCCTAGTATGTGTATGTATGAATCTGAGTTAGGGACCTTAGATTGTAAGCTCCTTGAGGGCAGGGACTGATGTGAATGTGCAATATATGTGTAAAGCGCTGCGTAAATTGATGACGCTAGAAAGTACCAGAAATAAACAAATAAATAAATCTGTGATTTTTTGTTTATTATGAACGTTTTCATTAATGGAATGGGTGATGTAAAGGTAGAGCTTGATCGATTTATTTTCAGTTGTGGATAGAATATGAAGAGCTTAGAACTGATGGCAGGCTTTTAATGCTGTCTGTGTTCCCATTGGGAAGAATTGCTTACTATTGTGTCAGTTGGACAGAAAGGGAAATGTAAATTGGGCCACAGGCAGCAATAACATAACATAAGTAAAGTGGGAAAAGATACCACTGCCCTTGTTTTGTTATTGTCTTCATCATTATTGAGATTTGCTTGCTCTCTGTTATGCCACTGAAACAGGAACTAGTGATAATTCTCTCCAAGGGGTTTGTACCATTAAATTATAAACGACTTCTAAAAATGTACAAAAGGAAACAACCTCAAAGTTACTGAGTCCTGTATCTTTTTGCTGTAAACAATTGGATTTTCACTGCACAAGCTTTCAACTCTGTACCCTTTAAAGACAGTGCTAGTAGAAATCACTCAGTGCAAAATAATATAAATAGCAGTGTCCATGCACGAGAGCTCTGTAATGGCCGCTTAAGCCGGGAGCTCTGCATCACCCCGACCCGCGGCACACACAGCAAGCCACACGACAATCCGGGACAGCCACAAACGAGCTATCCTGACCTGGGAGACCCTCGATCACCCCACTGGATGTCTGGACCCGCCACCAGATGAGATCTCGGGCCGCAATTCACTCAAAGGGACCGGTGTACCAAGATGGCCGCCGCCACCACTACTACCAAGCCACATGTGGCCTGTGAAGAAAGGACACTAGAACAGGTAAGAAGAAGGCAAGTCATAGCCCCAGCCACCCTCACATACTCCCAGGTGATTTAGGGCAGCCCCCCCTGGCCCCCTCTCCAGCCTCCACTGGGCAGTGCCATGGAGGATTACACAGCGTCCCCTATTGGGCCTGCAAAAATCCACATGCTTACTTCCCCCTCCCCAGGCATACTGGCCCAGGATCTGGTCACACCACCGGCTGTCTTATTCCTCAAATTATCAGACCTCCTAGAGAGGGGACTGGCCAATACAGCAGACAAAATTACAAAGGACCTCAACCTGATTTTATCAACCTGGGGTCCAGAATGGAAGCCATAGAACATAAACTGGAAATTACGGTATCTAAAACCAATCCCGAACCCCAATATCCAGGGAGTATCCTGCGGCTCACAAACCCATAAATGCTGCCTGTTCACCGATGACATGCTACTATTTATAACCAGTTTACGTCCCTTCCCAATCTCTGCAAACTACCGACTGAATTCACAGTGACCTTGGGACTAGGGGTAAACTACACCAAATCTCACGCCCTCAACATTTCCCTGAAACCAGAAATAGTAGCATCACTACTAAACATCTTTGAATTCAAATGGAGTAACTTCTCCATAGAGTATTTGGGGATCACTCTTAACGTGAAAATTGAACATTTATACTCCACAAACTTCCTTCCTATATACCATAAACTCGAGTCCGACATGAAAAATTGGGCTAAGGGGGAACTTTCCTTGCTGGGGTGAATCCACACCATAAAAATAACACTCCTCCCTAGACTGCTCTACCTCTTCAGAGCCATACTGATCAACATAAGAAAAAAACAAATGAAATATTTCCAACGAAAAGTAAACAAATTCACCTGGGAGGTATCAGGTCACAGGTTGCCACAAACAACCCTATACCAACTTAGAACACTGAGAGACTGGGACTGCCACGTCTGCTATAGTACTTCCAAGCAGCAAGAATAATATAAATCTCCACCGTGTACTCCAGATTTGAAAATCCGGACTGGATACAAATAGAGAGGCAGGCGGTCCCATCCTACACCCTCGAATACCTTTTCTGGGTCCCCTCCAGGGTACGACCCCCATTAATGTCACCCATTCTTTCCCAATCTCTGACTCTCTATGGGTCAAACTGAGATCGAACTCCAACCCCTAGCCCACATCTTCAACAATCTAGACTTCATCCCAGGCCAAAACATTAAAGCCTTTAAATGGTGGTTGGACAGGGGGTTGTATCGAATCAGTCACTTTTTCACCCCCTCTGGAACGATTTCTATGAAATTTTGTACACAGCAGCTGGAAATTCTGACTTCTGAACATTTCATATTCCAGCAAATACAACACTTTCTACTCAAAATCTGGAGGGGTAAACCTGCCCCACCAAAATATGAAATATGGTGCGGACAGGCCATGGAAAAGAGGGGTGGAATTTCCATTGTCTACCAGTCACTAGCCCAACAGACTTGCAAAGCTCCATACAGTATCTCACAAAAGTGAGTACACCCCTCACATTTTTGTAAATATTTTATTCTAACTTTTCATGTGACAACACTGAAGAAATTACACTTTACTACAATGTAAAGTAGTGACTGTACAGCTTGTGTAACAGTGTACATTTGCTGTCACCTCAAAATAACTCAACACACAGCCATTAATGTCTAAACTGCTGGCAACAAAAGTGAGTACACGCCTAAGTGAAAATGTCAAAATTGGGCCCAAAGTGTGAGTATTTTGCGTGGCCCCCATTATTTTCTAGCACAGGCTTAACCCTCTTGGGCATGGAGTTCACCAGAGCTTCACAGGTTGCCAGTGGATCCCTCTTCTACTCCTCCATGATGACATCACAGACCTGGTGGTTGTTAGAGACCTTGTGGTCCTCCACCTTCTATTTGAGGACCCCCTACAGATGCTCAATAGGGTTTAGATCTGGAGACATGCTTGGTCAGTCCATCACCTTTACCCTCAGCTTCTTTAGCAAGGCAGTGGTCATCTTGGAGGTGTGTTTGGGGTCATTATCATGTTGAAATACTGCCCTGCGGCCCAGTATCCGAAGGTAGGGGATCATGCTCTGCTTCAGTATGTCACAGGACATGTTGCCATTCATGGTTCCCTCAATCAACTGTAGCTTCCCTAGTGCCGGCAGCACTCATGCAGCCCAAGACTAAAATTTTTTGGTCAACCTTGTCGAGGCCTGTTCTGTGTGGAATCTGTCCTGTTAAACTGCTGTATGGTCTTTTCCACTGTGCTGCAGCTCAGTTTCAGGGTCTTGGCATTCTTCTTATAGCCTAGGCCATCTTTATGTAGAGCAGCAATTCTTTTTGTTCAGATCCTCAGAGAGTTCTTTGCCATGAGGTGCCATGTTGAACTTCCAGTGACCAATATGAGAGAGTGAGAGCGATAACACCAAATTTAACACACCTGTTCCCCATTTACACCTGAGATCTTTATCATTAATAGCTGTGTGTTGAGTTATTTGGAGGGGACAGCAAATTTACACTGTTATACAAGCTGTTCACTCACTACATTATATTGTAGCAATAATTTCTTCAGTGTTGTCACATGAAAAGATATATAATAAAATATTTACACAAATGTGAGGGGTGTACTCACTTTTGTGAGATACTATATATATATATATACTATATAGGTTTCCTCCAGGAACAACCAATCCACCCTCTTTATATGAGAGTGAGAGTAGGCCTTTTTGACCTTCTAATAGTAAGAATCTTAAGTTAGAGTATGGATCAACAGCAGTCTACCAGATGTAAACACTTTTATGTCTTATAAATGTGTCCTAGGGCTAAAAATGAAATGTGAATTTACCTGTAAGTGTTTCCAAGATTGGAGCAGGCATATATTGAAATTTGCCCCAAGCAGGAACAGGGGTGTGATTTTAAGCACTTTATAGCAAGGGCTGTAAGTTCTTCTTATCTATTTCTTAATTTGACTCAGTCTAAGGCTTAATCTATTACTCCCTGTGGGACTTTAAGTTGCATTCTACCTAGCTTTCAAGTGCTTGCCAGCTTGAGTGAAGAACTAAGCATAAGGCTGCAGCATTCAGTACAGGCCAGATATTTCAGACAGTGAACAAGGCAGCACAAAGCATTGCAGGCAAAACACTGAGCGCTGATGCATACTGCCCCGTTCAGCTAATACAGTCTTTCATTTTAAAGTTGGAGGTAATTGATCAGTGCTCAAAATTCAGCTGCATCAATCAACCTTTGTCAAAGGCTGGCAGGTGGAAAATAGGCCAAACAGTGCTTGCATTCAGTCAGATGCAAGCACTGTTTGGACATTCTAACAAGTGCTAGCTGTAAGAACAGAATAGCCAGCACTGCAAATTAATCCATGCACACTGTTTAGTATGAAAGAAAGGGCAGGCTAAACAAAAACAAATCTATAATGGCCAGCATTAGGCTAATGCCCCGTACACACGGTCGGATATTCCGATGGAAAAAGTCTGATTGGATTATGTGTGGGCTCTAGCTGACTTTTTCCGTCGGAATTTCCGGGGAAAAAAATTTGAGAGTAGGATCTCAAAGTTTCCGACAACAAAATCCGATCACACTTTTTCTGATCGTGTGTAGGGAATTCCGACGGAAAAGAGCCACGCATGCTCAGATCAAATTACGAGACCAAAGCTATTGGCTACTAGCCTCTACGTAGTTACGTAATACGCAACGAACGTCACCACATTCGGAACGATCAGATTTTCTGACAACTTTGTCCGACCGTGTGTATGCAACACCAGTTTCGGACAAAATCTGTTGGAAAAAAAGGGATGGATTTTGTGGTCGGAATTTCCGACCGCGTGTAGGGGATACGTTTCAAGAAGTGTCAACAACAGGTTATCAGCTAACCAATCAAGGCATAGAGGGGGCAGGCTGGGGCTCCATGTCAGGGTTCCATGTCTGAATGGACACAGGGAGCTCTGACTCAGCACTGGTGTCCCCATAGAAATTTGCTTGCTGTGGGGGCACTGAACAGGAGAGAGGGGGCAGGATCACAGAAGAGGGACCCAAAAAGAGGTGGATCTGGGCTGCTCTGTGCAAATTCACTGCAGCAGAGCAGGTAAGTATAACATGTTTATTATTTTTATAGGAAAAAACAAGACTTTACAATCACTTTAATTAAGCTTTGGCAATAAAACCTGGAATCTGCCAAGCAGAGTTGCATCAGATTTTGCACACTCCGGCTTTAGTAAATCAACCCCTTTCTGTCTATATGAATGCAGCAGTTGCATGTCATTGCTCAGGGTGCACTTCCTGATGATGACATGAAAGAACATGCCTGAGCATTAGGGTAAAAATCAAAGTGGGTGTTGCGCTCCAAAACAATGAATATACAGTGCAAAAATAAATAACAGTGTGTGTTGTTTCAATATCAAACTGACATATAAAAACAAATCAAATATTATTTAGAAGTGATCAGTGCAATGATGGCAAAATAAAGTGACTGTAGTGTATTGTATAATCAGAAGAGTATGATGCAATGAATAAAAAATTCATTCAAAAACGTCCATATGTATACAAGTGAATATAGTGCAAATGGGTCACAGTCTGGAAATAATCTTCCAACTGGCAAAAGGTACAGAAGTGCAAACCATAAGGTGCTGACAAACATCAACAGGTGACGTTGTGACTTATGTGCTGTGAGTCTTCAGTGTAACAAGACACCCGTAGGTGTGCTAACTTCTTACCTTACTGCTGTAAGGTAAGCAGCATTAAAAGTAACCAAGAGGATGGGTGATCACTCTGGTGGGAGAAGGGGATCTCGCATCTGTTCCTCCTGGAGTTCCAGAGCCTGGGGGGTGATGTCCTATGTCTGGGCCAGATGATCAGCCGAGCACCGCTCAGAGTATGCCAAACCAAGTAAGTGGGGAGAGTATAAAGAAGCTCTATAGTGTAGTATGTTGGTACACAATTCTTTTATTTCAATAAAAAAGGGCATTGTATCCAAATGAGCGGCGAGCTTGAGCGTCACTTCCGATGCCCGTATCCAACGCGTGTTGTCACCGGCACGTGACTTCATCGGGGATGAATTTATAAAGACCTTCATCATAGCATTGCCAGGTATTATTTAAATAAAAAAAAACAAACATACACCTAGATAGACTGATTCATTTTTTTTACATTTTAAAGATTTTTGAGAATTTTGTGATTGGGTTTACATCTGCACTATATTACCAAATGTATTGGCCTTTACAAGCACGTGACCTTTAATGGCATCCTAGTCTTAGTCTGTAGGGTTCAATATTGAGTTGGCCCACCCTTTTACACCTATAACAGCTTCAACTCTTCTGGGAAGGCTGTCCACAAGGTTTAGGAGAGTGTCTATGGGAATGTTTGACATGTCTTCCAGAAGTGCATTTGTGAGGTAATTCAGTGATGTGGACAAGCAGGCCTGGCTTGCAGTCTCTGCTCAAATTCCTCCCAAAGGTGTTCTTTGGGTTGAGGTCAGGACTCTGTACAGGCCATTCAAGTTCCTCCACCCCAAACTCGCTCATACATGTCTGTATGGACCTTGCATTGTGCACTGGTGCACAGTCATGTTGGAACAGGAAGGGCTAATCCCCAAAATGTTCCCACAAAGTTGGGAGTATGACATTATCCAAAATGTCTTGGTATGCTGACGACTTAAGAGTTACCTTCACTGGAACTAAGGGGCCAAGCCCAATCCCTGAAAACAACTCCACACCATAATCCCCCCTCCACCAAATGATTTGGACCAGTGCACAAAGCAAGGTCCATAAAGACATGGATGAGCAAGTTTGGGGTGGAGGGAATTGACTGACCTGCACAGAGTCCTGACCCCAACCTGATAGAACACCTTTGGGATAAATTAAAGTGGAGACTGCGAGCCAGGCCTTCTCTTCCACATCAGTACCTGACCTCACAAATGCGCTTCTGGAAGAATGGTCAAACATTCCCATAGACACACTCCTAAACCTTATGGACAGCCTCCCTAGAAGAGTTGAAGCTGTTATAGCTGCAAAGGGTGGGCCAACCCAATATTGAACCCTACGGACTAAGACTGGGATGCCATTAAAGTTCATGTGCGTGCAAAGGCAGGGGTCCCAATACTTTTGGTAATATAGTGTATTTTGAATGCTAGGTTAAGCTGTGATTACAAGGGGAAACACAGGGGTATATTTTAGGCTTAGTTAAGTGTTAACGTTTTCTAAACTGTTAGGTTAGGGGTTGGAGGGGTCATTTGAAGAGTTAGGTTAAAGTGAAGAGTATTAGTTACAAAAATAGACCAGCTCTGTAAAAAAAAAAACTATAAGTACCCTTCTGGCAGCCTATGTTTTGTTATGCTGCCGCTTCAGTGTTCCCCAGCCTCCACAGGTGTTTTACTCTTCCACACACATCCGTTTTTCCTGAAAGCTTGCATGTCACGACAGGAAATATGAGCCAGCGGGAGGGCCATTGTATTTGGCAAAGATTTGACCTGTCATATACCTGCAGTGGCTGGAGATCAATGAAACAGTGGCCTTTCAAGTCAAGGCCTGCTGAAAATGTAAGCATAGTACCTCTTCTTTTACAGGGGTGATCTTTTTCTGTAAGTGACCCTGTAGTGTCATGGTATTTTTACAGTAGAGTTTAAGAGACCCCATCACCTGATCAACGCTGATGCATAAAATACATGTATAATACTTACCTTTTCCAAAGCTCCTTTCCACCGATCCTTTGTGGATGTAAAATTGATGCCAAGACTCTTCAGCATCTAAAGCCTCGTATACACAATCGGATTTTCGGAATTGTGTGATGACAGACTGCCTAAAATCCGACCGTGCGTACGCTCCATCAGACAATTGTTGGCCAACTTTCCGCCAACAAATGTTGGATTGCAGGCTAGTAAATTTTTGGCCGGACAACGGTCTGTCGTCAGATTTTCCTATCGTCTGTACACAAGTCCGTCACACAAAAGTCCAAAGTACAAACACGCATGCTCGGAATCAATGCTCACCAAACACAACATTAATACAAGGTGCCCAAAGGGTGGCGCACAAGAGCTGAAATTCCTTGTAGTACGTCAAGTTTGTTGGCAGAGAATTCTGTACTGTTTGTATGCCAGACAAGTTCACGGCACACACCCTTCAGACAAAAGTCTGGTGCTTTGTCTGTGGAAAATCAAATCTTGTGTACATGGCTTAAGACTTCTTGGTTTGTTGGAACCTGTCACCCCTGTTGTGTCTCTCCCCTTCTTCTCCCAGTCACTAAGTCAGTAGGGTGTCCTTACAGCTCTGAAGGGACTCATAGGTTCACAAAAAAAAACAAGGTAGGGGGACCATCTATTGTTTATAATGGTTCCATAGAAGATAGAAATAAACATTTAATACAAAGATCAAATGCATGTATGGAAGCTGTTTTACCTGTTATAAGATTTATCTTTGCTTCTCCCTCCCCTAGGCCAAACGCTATGGTACAATGTTCTGACGGATCCTGATAATAATTCATATTCAGATACTTGCATTGCTTACTTTAATAAAGCACATTTAGGTATGTGTTATTACATGCAGAGTTGCATTATTTTTTATCATTTATATAGTCTAGCGTTAAATAAATGCTCACAAATATATTCAACAGGACCACAAGATTAATATAATGTATGTTATTTGCATGGACCAAATTAAAATCGAAAATGACAGTGCACTTTGGCAAATAAGCATCCAGTGATCACTGTCACTTATGTTTATGGAAATAAATAAAATATTCAGCATCCTACCGACTTCATATTTTAGATCTGATTAATTTTCAGTAATGTTTAATTAGAATACAAATCACTTTAGAATAATAATAAAAAAAAAAACAATAAAAGATACCCCCACAGCTATTTAAATTGCTTGATGAAGCATTTGATTAGTTTTGATTACTTAGCTACTGTACATGTAAAATATATAAGACTGGACACCTCACATATATTTGAATGCACCAGAAAGGTAATTATAAATATGATGACCCATTCTCTATTAAACTGAACATATGTTAGAAAACGGAAGTGAAAAATGACTTTATCCATCTGAAGGATTTTTTGAGCACAAAATAAATTACGGTCAATTGACTGAACTTTTCTGATGTGTAAACTGAATCATTCCTACACACTAGGGTTTCATAATTAAAAAGCACTTTTCACTGTGGGAAATTTTACTGAATTTCATATTAAAAGAAAAAAACAAACCATCAATCAGGAGGAGGTAGAGTTTCTCAAAGAGCTCAACCCATTAAACTTGAACAGTACAGGCAAATGGTGACTGATTTGCTTCAGGAAACTGTAAATCTTTTAAGACTTAGTGCTGTACAAACATTAATGAGCAGATTGCTTATGTGATATTCTGCTCTAAAACTGTTTGTAGAATTGTCAGCAGAACATATATTCTAAATGATAGAAGAAAGGCAGTAAGTGAAATAATAATACCTTAAATGAATTTGCTGTAAAATAAATACCTCTACTGTTATTTCAGACCACCTTCTAAACCATAATAGTTGCCCGATTGTCATGTAGATCATCAGGCAGTGAGTCATTGTCTCAAAAAAATATGCAGCTTGTGACTTTGACTATTTCAACTGCATACCTGTTACTTTCAACTCAGAAAATACTGAAACCAAAGCATGACAGTCAGGAAATTAGCATTTTTAGAGGGGTGGATCATATATTCGTCTGATAGAAATTTCCTGTAAATTTACAGTCTAAATGATAGAAGACTGGACTATGATACTACTATGAGTACAACAAGCACAGAACTTGAGAAGCACACACAAGAAAAAAGAACTAGACTAATTTCAATACCGGAAAGTAACAATACCCACAATAAATATAACAAAATAAATAGGTTAAAATTATTAGGAGAATTCAGTTGGTTTAAAGTCTAGCCTTTTATAGTACAGTAAGTAAGCACACATTTGCTGACACAATTAGAAATTGGACCCCATCACCAAATGGAACAGCATGCAATCCTCAGATCTCAGGAATGCTGGGGGAAATATAAGCCAGGAACCAAAGATAACTGCGTAATGTATAAAACTCATGAGTGATAATCTTTTTTGTTTTTGAAACTTTTAAATAGAAAAAAACATGAGAAAAATAGTATGTTTTTTTTGAATATACTAGTTCCCTGGCTGAAGTGCTGATTGTCTGGCTTCATAAATAAAACCCAAACCTAGAACACATAGATAGGATGATGGTTCAGAAGCCAGCAGCTACATACATGATTTGGGTCATTGACTTATTAAGCAGCATAGTTGTAGGGTCAGCTAACTAGCATCTCTGGAGTTGTTGTTGACAAAGGCAGCACAGATATTTCTTGGAATCTGTTAATTTTAGGTGCATTTTATACTGTAGCTAGCAAGTCTTGTGCATGTCCTGTGCAGAGAATTTTAGAATTGTTAGCAAATGTTTTTCGCAAGCACAACGTTACTATGCATATTCCTTATTTTGTCAATAACATTTGCTTTGTTATATAAAATAATGTCTAACGGAGCTATGACATTTACATATGCCATTCTATACTAACTTGTGGGTCTGCTTATAAATTGTTTTTAAACAAGATTCACACATCTTTCACCACAGATTTACACATTTTTTTTAGTGGAATCCATTTATAAAAGTGTGTAAACGCTGGGCAACAATTGTGTGAGCTCAAACTAAGGAAGTGCGGACCAAAGCACTAGTGACGCAGAACAAAGTGCATATACGGTCAGGAAACTGTATAGAGGGCTGAGCATGGAGAATCTTTTTTTTCTTCCAGAGTGGGATGAAATGCTCACCAATCTTCTTATATGTAAATTAGTGAAAAATGTGTCCAGGCAACAACGTAAAACCTTATGTATGTGCACGCTACACTGAAATCTACTCCTAAATAACGATAAATATGAATAAGCTCCCCAAAATTATCAACATTAAAAAAAACAACATACATTCAGCATATTACTAGTTACTAGGTTCTACCTCTTCTGAAGAACTTTGGACTTTGAACATTGCAATAAGGCTATATATATATATATATATATATATATATATATATATATATACATACACACACATATCTATCTATATATGTTATCTATCTATATATCTATCTACATATATATATATATATGTCTATATATATATCAATCTACATATCTATCTAGATATGTTGTTTTTGATACTACATTGATGCCGATCATTTTTCAGGGCTTAATCACATTTATTGTTTTTTGGGAATCAACTTCAGGGTGTCACTTTTCACATATATAAAATATTTGTTTTAATCTTCATAAATGCTCATGTTTCTTAAGTGTGTGTGGAACAGCCATCATACTACACAGCAGATGGTGTCTAACTCCACAAAAACAATACACCATTCTTCTGTAGGTATTACTTATCTGTTTAAGGGGCTGCCTGGAAATAAAACCATACTCACATATCTTCTGAATTTGGCAAGTACTTTGCCCCTCTTTAGCATAAAGTCAGGCCCAGAGTAGCTCAAATAACAGGCCAATATATATACAGAATATATCTTTAACATGGCCAATGTGCCTTCTATTTCTCTCATCCCAAATGTGACCCCCCCCCCCAACACACACACACACACACACCGGTTGTGAAGGGCTCTTGCATACTCTGCTTCGCACAGTCCATGGAATGTGTCCTGAATTGGCACATTCAGTTAGCCCCTTGGTCTCTATCTGGAATGGAATCTCTAAGGTTGATGGAAAGAATCCCCATGCTATTGATAACTGTATGCCAAATCTTTCACAACAAATGAACCTTTGTTTCATCACTGGATAACATTGAACTGATTAGTAGCCCTATCCATTCTTTGATCATATATTTGATCACTTGCTGCAGATATGTTAAAGTACATCTCTAGGCAAACCTTTTTTTAGTGTTGGATAAAGTGGTAAGGGTTAGACCCTAGAAGCTTTACCCTTCTATTTGTCCTGGTCACCAGAAAATAAATGAGGGAAACAGCTAATTTTGGAGTTGTCCCCAGAAAAAGAGATAAGGGGAAATCTTCCAATGTAGATACCTGCTCTTGGAGATCACCTTTTGCTTGCTGTTGTGGTTCATTTCCTCAATGGTACACAGACACCAAAATTAAACTGACAGAGGTTTTCAATCTTCCAAACTCTATGAAAAAAATAAATAAAAAAAATGTGTCTATACCTACACGTCAATAAAATACAATAATGTTTTATTTCCTATGTAACAGAATGTTGTGATACATAGCTGAAGAACTACAGATATGCAAAAACTGGTCTATGGCTCATCAATAGGGACGAGCACGGTGTTCGATTCAAACCCATGTTCGAATCGAACATCGTCCGTTCGTCGAAACCAGAACTTTGTGGGCCATTCGCTTCAAATTCATGTGATAGCTAAGGCCCACAATGCACTGCGCCAGTCGCAGTGCATTGCTGGCTGATGATTGGCCAAGCATGCACTGTGACCCAGCATGCTTGGCCAATCACAGCGCCGGCAGCGAGGAGAGCCATAATTGCCCACAGGCAGGATGCCTGTGGCCAATTATAGCTCAGGGGGGTTTAGTACACGCCCCACACTATATAAGGCTGCCAGTGCGGTGGCCTTGTGTAGTGTTGTGTGGGGTTCATAGATAGAAGGATAGGCAGGGACAGTGTCAGCTGTGCTTTATACTTCTTTAGATAGCGCTGTTACAGTGAGTGTAGTGTTCAGGGACAGTGTCAGCTTTGCTTTGCTTCCTAACCTAGCGCTGTTACAGTGGGTGTAGTGTGCCTCCTCCACACTGCACTGCATACACCTGAATCTACCCCCTCATTGCTGGTGTTGTATAGTTGATTTGTGCAAAACAGGCATCTGCCTAATATTCAGTCAGTGTAGTGTGCCTCCTGCACAGCATACACCTGAATTTAAATAGCAATGATTGCTGTATAAATGACAATGGTCCCAAAAATGTGTCAAAAATGTCCGATGTGTCTGCCATAATGTCGCAGTCACAATAAAAATCGCTGATCGCCGTCATTACTAGTAAAAAAAAAATATTAATAAGCATGCTATAAAACTATCCCCTATTTTGTAAACGCTATAACTTTTGCGTAAAGCAATCAATAATCGCTAATTGCGATTTTTTTTTACCAAAAATATGTAGAAGAATACGTATTGGCCTAAACTGAGGAAAAAAAAAGTTTTTTTTATATATTTTTTGGGGATATTTATTATAGCAAAAAGTAAAAAATATAGAATTTTTTTCAAAATTGTTGCTCTATTTTTGTTTATAGCGCAAAAAATAAAAACCGCAGAGGTGATCAAATACCACCAAAAGAAAGCTCTATTTGTGGGAAAAAAAATTTTGTTTGAGAGCCACTTCACATGACCGCACAATTGTCAGTTAAAGCGACGCAGTGCCGAATCGCAAAAAGGGGCCTGGTCCTTTGGCTGCAAATTGATTCGGGGCTTAAGTGGTTAAATGGCTTTTTTCCTTTACAAATGCCATTTTGTGCAGGGACAGTTCCAAACATGGGAAACACATGCTACTTCACAGGCATACTTTAGACACCCCCCAGGTACGATATTTAAAGGAATATTTCACTTTTTTTTTCACTTTATGCATCATTAAAATGAGTGCTCCAGAAAAAACTTCAGTTTTTAAAACTATTTTGCATTGATACATGTCCCCTGGGGCAGGACCCAGGTCCCCAAACCCTTTTTAGGACAATAACATGCATATTGGCCATTATAAATAGCACTTTAGATTTTGAACGTTCGCATCCATTGTAATTAATAGGGTTCTAACGTTCGTGCAAACTTTTGGTCCATTCGCAGGTTCTGGTGCGAACCGAACCCGGGGGTGTTCGGCTCATCCCTACTCATCAATTGACAAGCACTTCCCTATAGCATGCCTGCGTAGGAGCTTAGGAGAAGCTCCAACAATATTTAATGGCAAATAATTTGTTTGCCTTATGTATTTTTTTGATTTATAGTTGTTAATTTCAGAAACATTACCATTTACATTACCATTTAGTTCTTTTTTTTAAAACCTTAATGTACAGTAAGGATGAGCCCGGTGTTCGATTCGAACCCATGTTCGAATCGAGCACCGGGTGTTCGCTCGCTCGGCGAGCCCAGAACTATTGGGGCCGCTCGCATCAAATTCGTGTGATGCGAGCGGCCCCGCAATGCATTGCGGCCCGCGCAGTGCAATGCTGGCTGATGATTGGCCAAGCATGCACTGTGACCCCGCATGCTTGGCCAATCACAGCGCCGGCAGCGAGGAGAGCCATAATTGGCTACAGGCAGGATGCCTGTAGCCAATTATAGCTCAGGGGCTTTAGTACACGCCCCACGGTATAAGAGGCCGCCGCGCCGGCGGCCTTGCATATTATGTTTCAGACAGTGTCAGCGTGTCAGTGTGCTGCTGACTGCTGACAACAATATGTGCTTTATTTCTGGGGATATGTGTGTGCATGCTGTTAGAACAGCATTGCAGTATCACATCTGGGGGGTGTCTATAGGTGGCCTGTGAAGGGGGGCAGGTTTCCTGTGCTTAGAACTTTCCCTGCAAAAAAGTGTCATTTTTGCAGGAAGAAAGCTATTAAAATCACTCGCGGCTAATGAATTGATGGCTCCTGTAACACAGAGAGCTGTCATTCATTAATAAAAAAAAAAAAAAAAGCGTAGGGGTCCCCCCAAATTCAATAACCAGGCCCTTCAGGTCTGGGATGGATATTAAGGGGGATCTCAGCCAAAAAAAAAAAAAAAAAAATGGCGTAGGGTCCCCCTCAAAATCCATACCAGACCCTTGAGGTCTGGTATGGATTTTAAGGGGAACCCTAGCCAAAAAAAATGGCGTGGGGTCCCCCTCAAAATCCATACCAGACCCTTATCCGAGCACGCAACCTGGCAGGCCGCAGGAAAAGAGGGGGGGGGACGAGAGCGGCCCCCCCTCTCGCCTGAACCGTACCAGGCCACATGCCCTCAACATTGGGAGGATGCTTTGGGGGTCTAAGACCCCTAAAGCACCTTGTCCCCATGTTGATGAGGACAAGGGCCTCTTCCCCACAACCCTGGCCGGTGGTTGTGGGGGTCTGCGGGCGGGGGGCTTATCGGAATCTGGAAGCCCCCTTTAACAAGGGGACCCCCAGATCCCCCCCCCCCCCTGTGTGAAATGGTAAGGGGGTACAAAAGTACCCCTACCATTTCACCAAAAAAGTGGCAAAAATGGTAAAAATGACAGGAGACAGTCTTTGACAATTCCTTTATTAAAATCTTCTTTCTTCTTTCTTCATCCTTCAGTTTCTTCATCTTCTCCTTCCTTCATCTTCTTCCATCTTCTTCTTCCATTTTCTTCTTCCTCCGATCCGCTTCTTCTTGCGCTGGTCTTCTCGTCCTTCTCGTCCGGCATCTTCTTCCGTCGGCGTCGGTGTCGGTGTCTCTGTCTCTTCTTGGGCCGCTCCGCGCAATGGGAGGCTCCCGCTGTGTGAGGCTCCGCTCCGTCTGACAGGTCTTTTATAATGGAGGGCACCTGGTGACCCCGCCCCCTCTGACGCACAGGGACGTCATGGGGAATTCCATGATGGCTTTCCCCATGACGTCAGAGGGGGGCGGGGTCACCAGGTGCCCTCCGTTTTAAAAGACCTGTCAGATGGAGCGGAGCCTCACACAGCGGGAGCCTCCCATTGCGCGGAGCGGCCCAAGAAGACACCGACACCGACGCCGACGCCGACGGAAGAAGATGCCGGACGAGAAGGACGAGAAGACCAGCGCAAGAAGAAGCGGATCGGAGGAAGAAGAAAATGGAAGAAGAAGATGGAAGAAGATGAAGGAAGGAGAAGATGAAGAATCCGAAGGATGAAGAAAGAAGAAAGAAGATTTTAATAAAGGAATTGTCAAAGACTGTCTCCTGTCATTTTTACCATTTTTGCCACTTTTTTGGTGAAATGGTAGGGGTACTTTTGTACCCCCTTACCATTTCACACCGGGGGGGGGCCGGGATCTGGGGGTCCCCTTGTTAAAGGGGGCTTCCAGATTCCGATAAGCCCCCCGCCCGCAGACCCCCACAACCACCGGCCAGGGTTGTGGGGAAGAGGCCCTTGTCCTCATCAACATGGGGACAAGGTGCTTTAGGGGTCTTAGACCCCCAAAGCATCCTCCCAATGTTGAGGGCATGTGGCCTGGTACGGTTCAGGCGAGAGGGGGGGCCGCTCTCGTCCCCCCCTCTTTTCCTGCGGCCTGCCAGGTTGCGTGCTCGGATAAGGGTCTGGTATGGATTTTGAGGGGGACCCCACGCCATTTTTTTTGGCTAGGGTTCCCCTTAAAATCCATACCAGACCTCAAGGGTCTGGTATGGATTTTGAGGGGGACCCTACGCCATTTTTTTTTTTTTTTTTTTGGCTGGGATCCCCCTTAATATCCATCCCAGACCTGAAGGGCCTGGTTATTGAATTTGGGGGGACCCCTACGCTTTTTTTTTTTCATTTTTTTTTATTTTTTATCAATGACTTTTTTTTATGAATGAGTTTCAATGAATCACTGTTCTCTGTGTTACGGGAGCCGTGAATTAACATTAGCCGCGAGTGATTTTAAATAGCTTTTTTACTTTCAAAAATGACACTTTGCGCAGAGACAGTTCTAAACACGGGAAACATGCGCCCCTTTACAGGCATACTATAGACCACCCCCAGGTACGAAATTTAAAGGAATATTACACTTTTATTGTTTCAATTTAAGCATTATTAAAATCACTGCTCCTGAAAAAACGGCCGTTTTTAAAAAAAAAATTTGCATTGATACATGTCCCCTGGGGCAGGACCCAGGTCCCCAAACACTTTTTATGACATTAACATGCATATTAGCCTTTAAAATGAGCACTTTTAATTTCGAACGTTCGCATCCTTTATAACTAATAGGGTTCTAAAGCTCGCACGGACTTTAGGTCCGTTCGCGGGTTCTGGTGCGAGCCGAACGGGGGGGTGTTCGGCTCATCCCTAATGTACAGCATTGAAAAATGAAAACGTAACTTTGTTGAAAAAAGTGAAAAAAGGTTCCAATTCATTTCACAATTTCTCTGAGCATTTTAATAGACAAAGAGCAAGGACACTTATGGAATAGTTAGGGAAGTCTTTATTTGCAATTTATTTATTTGCACTTCAATTACCTCACAATAAATCTTACCACATGTAAAATAATGCATAATTCTTCACATGGCAGTAATGTTGCATCATTAATCAGGTAACAAATTTAAGGAAAATCAATATTATATTAACTGCTCTGTAAATGGTAGCAAAAATAATCAGTTTGATGGTCTGATGTTTTCAAAGTAATTTATAACAAACTAATCTATAGGAATGTTTGTCATGTTTTGTTGCTTATTTAATAGAATATTTAAATTTAAATCACAGGACAAAAATAGGATGTGACATAGTGTAAGATTTTTATGATGTGGGGATACATTTTTTTTTTTATTCATATACCGTAAGTAGTATACGTTTTCTCTAAGTGTATGCATGACCAGAGCATGTTTGGGATTTTGGATAGGATAGGATCACAACAAGTTTTCATTGCTGTCTGTGTTCAAGATAGGCAGATTCTCCCTCTTTATTTGTCCACCAGGACAGAAAGTGATGGGAAATTTAAGAACTGCCACCAGACCAAGAGGTGAGGGTAAATCTTCTAATTAGGAGACTTCATTGATAGGTGTCTAAAGCCCCATACACACGGTCGGATTTTCCGATGGATTCTGTCCTATCGGACAATGTTGTCGGAAATTCCGACCGTGTGTAGGCACCATCGGACATTTTCCATCGGATTGTCCGACGGACAAAGTCGTATCTCCTGCTCTATAAATTTTCCGACAACAAAGTCCGATCACACCAATTCCGATCGTGTGTAGCGAATTCGGACGGACAAAGTGCTACGCATGCTCAGATCACATTACAAGACCAAAGCTATTGGCTACTAGCCTCTACGTAGTCCCGTCGTAGGCAACAAATGTCACCACGTTCAGAATGATCGGATTTTCCGACAACATTGTCCGACCGTGTGTATGCAACACCAGTGTCGGACCAAATCCGTTGCACCAAATCCGATGGATTTGGTGGTCGGATTTTCCGACCGTGTGTATGGGCTTAAGGGTGAAACTCCCTTCACTTTTAAGATTTTTCCTTTTATAATCTGTTTCATTTTATGGATGAAGAGTAAAGAGAAGTTACTCCAATGGGAAACAATCAGCAAAAATTAACCAGGGAGGTCCATATTGATGAGGATAAGAGCCTCTTCCCTATAACCCTGGCTCAGGTATTGGGGGTGTGCAGGTGGAGGCTTATCGGAATCTGAAAGCCCACTTTAAAAATATAAGGGCCCACAGATACTGCCCCATGTGGAGGAGTGAATGGTACATAGTACCCCGTTACACATTTACAATAAATGTAATTAAAGATAAAGACAGCTTTGACAAGTCCTTCCTTAAAAGAAAAGTCCCACAAGGTAAATGTATCACTAGTCACCTTGTCCAGTGACACAGATCTTTATCAATCATGATTAACAACAATCCTGACAACTCTTCAATCCAATCCTAATTGAGTCTCCATTGCAATTGACAGTGCCCAACTGAACATGAAAAAAGGAATCAGGAGCTGTCTGACATCATTGACCAAGTATGGTCATGGCTTTTTTTCGGGCCAAAAAACTAAATTTTCCAGGATCTTCCTGTTAGGTTGGTTACAAGCCAGAAGGCCACAGGATAGTGTTTTCTAAGACAGTGGTGGCCTCAAACCACTGGCATTTTAGTAACCAATGATGCTTTGCAGTCGGCACAGAGGTAGTATTCATTAGTTGACGGTAGTAAAAACTACTAATTAATTACTTTCTGCAGCAGAAGCAGCAGGATTTTTGGCGCTGGCCAAATAGTTCAAGTGGTCCTCTACATCCATAAGCACCAGGACAAAGCACAGTATATTTTTTAGTTGTGTATTATACGCATTAAAGGATGCATTCTTTTGGAATCTCTGTTTGTTAAAGATGAACTACAGGTATGATCTTTATTGCAAACCTAAATTGGTCCACTTAAATATGCATATCCAATATCTAAGGGACAGCTGTGGAAGCTGCAGTTTTCTAGGTCCTGTAAGGAGCAAGTCCCCCACTGGGTAGTTTACTCAGCACTGCTTCCATAAAAACAAGGCTTTCTGTGAATAGTGGCAGGGCCATGAGTGATGACTACTACAGTGATTGTCAGCTTCCACAGTGGTTTCTCAGGTATGAGATCTACAGACTTACATTTATCCAAGTTGCACCAATGTAAGTATGCAAATACGATCATACCTGGGGTACAGCTTTAAAAATGTAAATGCTAAGGGAGGAAACAAAATAAGTCCAAAGGAAGGTTCCGTCTTTTACACATATAGTTAATTGGATGACTGTTGATGATTTACCCAGCTTTTCTTATCATACCTAACAGTTAACACTGGTTTCAACTATACTGTACATGGTTATTGCATAAGTACTTGATGAAATGCTGTCACGACCTTTAATATATTTCAATATTTATGCAACACAAAAACTTGTATGTGTATTGATTCCCATTAAAACTTCTAATTTAAACCACTTGAATATTATTAATAGTAATGCACTTACAGTTTTCTGTATTTAACTGTAGATTGGTATATTCCCAGTTGCAAAATACAACATAATAACTAAGTGGTCTAGGAAAATCAATGATTTTATTACAACACTCTTCGAAAATTCAATATTCATTTTTTATTTAATACAATTTGGTTTACTTGAGTACATCCACTACATGTGTATTCTCATGTATTAGAAATGACTGCTTAAATAATTTCAGCTTGTACCCAAATTTCTTATTGTATCATTGCTATAATTTCAGCTTTGTTAATTCGTTCAAGGCATGAATGAATGCACCAGCTTAAGAGCTTTCCTTTCGTAAATGTTATTTCATTTTAATGAAACTTTGCTGCAAGGTAATATTTTAACCCTCAAAACATTACCGGTAGTTCTAGAATTTAATATTACTGTTTAAATGAAAAAAATGAATATTGGCCCACTCATGTTTCATATAATAGGGATTGATTTGTGGCTGTAATGTAATTGATGGCATTTTGGTTATTTTCAGTTTTTTTTATAGCAGTTATGGCATTTATTGAACAGAATCAGAACAGTTGTAAGCAAACCAGATGAATAACATATATTAACTGAGTCAAATATTTGATATTGAAATGTGAGAACCCAGCGTTGTCTACAACCGATAATATGCAAAATTTCATTTATATATAAGAGAACATCTGTAAAAATAAATATCAAAGTAAATTAATAAAGTACCACATATAGCTACCACATATAGCTTTTGTGCAAACAATAAATCCTTTAAAGTGCAGTCCGTGCATTAATTTTCTTGTGCCAATAAAGTGTAAAAGTAAATCACGAAGGTGCTGTACTTCCCCTTGTGCCCTCACTCACCGATGTTCAGTGAGAATCACACCTGTTAGAAAAATCCTCAGATGTCTCTGTTGGATGGTTTCCAACCCTCTTTTGTATTTCAACAGGATGGATATTTTCTCATGTTCAATTACCATGGAAGGAAATTCAGGAGCTATCCATAGCGTGATGCAGTTTCTGTTAAAAAACTTTTATGAAAATGAATTTTACACTCACATGTATCTTTCTTGTATAAAAGCATGAACTAGGAACTCATTAACCGCGATTTGTGTTCCAAATACAGGAAATTACATCAGCGGAAGTTCCCGTCTTCCTTATGCATTTCGCTCCTCCAGAAAGCTTTATCAGAGGCTGGGAGCTCCAATGATGTGTGGATCTTTTATTTCAATAACTCCTCCCAGTACTCCAATATATCCTCCCACTACACCCTATCCTTACTTTCATTGGCCTTGTGCGTGACTACAAGGCTATACTATATATACATATGAAAAACAAAACTTTGCAAAAAATATAATAAAATATATATGAATATATAAAAAAACGGGGCGTGGCTTTGTGCCAGACCTGAATGGCCGATTGACTCCCGAGCTCCTGTTCACAGGAGATTATACACTAAGCCCAGCTGAGCCATCCGCAGCAAAAAATATATCGGAAATCTTCCTTACCCAGGTACACAAGGCCCCGGCTTCAAATCAGGCCTACTCGAGCACCGCACAATCCTCCAGCCTCAGCCCCTCAGGCAGGAGCCACACACAGCCTCAGCCCACAGCACCTGAAGCACATAACCCACAGCCCCTGAGCATACATGACCTCTGTTCTGTGGCAGAAGACATTAAAGCCACACTCTACTCTGCGATCACAGATCTCAGAAGAGACATCCAGGCAATGGCAGTGCGGATGGAAGCCCTGGAGGAAACAACAACCCTACATGACACTGCAATCCAGCAATTACAGGCCTCCTCTCACTCCCAAAATACCCAGCTCAGAGACATCCAAAGACATATGGAAGATCTAGACAACCATGGCCGTCGCCACAATATCCGGGTAAGAGGCACCCCTGAAAATATTGAAAACTCACAAATTACAAGGGATTTTTATAACAGCTTACCTGTAAAATCCTTTTCTTGGAGTACATCACGGGACACAGAGCCACAGTAATTACTGTATGGGTTATATAGGCACCTTTAGGTGATGGACACTGGCACACCCTAGATAGGAAGTTTAGCTCCCTATATAACCCCTCCCCTTACTGGGAGTACCTCAGTTTTGTAGCAATACACGTGTAATCAGAAAGAGGGGAGGGACCTCTGTGTCCCTTGATGTGCTAAAAGAAAAGGATTTTACAGGTATTTTAACAGATTTTGGGGTATTTGTACCTCCCCTTCTGCCCATAGTGCTAAGCACAAATGCAGAGGCTCTACCAGAAAATGCACCCACCGTTGAGCAAATAATTCAGCAACTGCCGCTGCTATCGAGGCTCAGGCTGATCCTTAAGTAAACATGCCCTGGGAATGCCTGTGTCACCAACACTCACATGCTCCCGTCTGCTCTGTGTCCTTCCATCAGCTGAATGCACCTGAAAAAGGTGTATTTATAGCCTACACAGCCCCTGCATTGTGAATGTTGAAGCATGCCAATGCCCGCTCTCTCCGACTTCCCACCACACCCTCCCCCTCACTCCGACTGCTTTCCCACGCGAGCAGGGCCCTGATCCGACCGAATCAGCATGTAGTGGGGCTGGGGTGGAGGAGAGGAGGAGAGCTGCTGAAAGAAAAACCGTTATGCTATGGCGGTGGCGGCGGGAGCTGCGCGACATACCGCTTACTGGTCTGCGCTCCCTCGGCCTCCTGGAGTGAAAGAAATACCTCAGTCCAGGTGGGGGATGTCTAAAAGAAAAGCCCTCCTTCCAACATCTTACCTGAGGCTTGGGAGAGGAGGAAGTGTGCAGCTTGTACTGACAGAGAGCGAGACTGACAAGAATGGAACAGGTACGTGCTCTTGACAGCCCCTGGTGGCGACTTTAGGCATGACAACATTTACTTAAAGGAGAAACCCAATAAGAATTAGAAAAATTCCTTATGAATCTCCACTTACCTTATCAAGCTGCAGGGTTCTGTGGTAAACCAGGCAGACCCAATCTTCACCACTCACGGTGGGCTCTGTTTAAAAAACCTTCAAGGACCGGGGCCCCTTTTTATCAGGGGTTCCACACCCATGGACCCGTAAAGCACCCCGCCAGTAAATATGGCTGAAAAAACCAAGCACTGGATCCCGGGGTCCAGCTCTCTAAAAAGAGAAGCATTACAGGCAAAACCTTGTTTCTTCCGACATGAGGCCTGGGTACCATTCAATTTGGCCTAAAAAGGCTCTTTGAATAGATCCGGTTGCATAGCTTGCCCCAACAAAAAAATATTCCAGTGGAGCTCAGCCCAGTACATATTTAGTCGTAACCAACACATAAGACACTGGCAAAAAAAGAGGTACTCCCAGTAAGGGGAGGGGTTATATAGGGAGCTAAACTTCCTGTCTGGGGTGTGCCAGTGTCCATCACCTAAAGGTGCCTATATAACCCATACAGTAATTACTGTGGCTCTGTGTCCTGTGATGTACAATAAAGAAAAAGACTGAACTGAGAGATCAAGTGACTCATATAGATCAGTATACCTCCTCGAGGGTAGTACTCTCACTCACTCCATATACCTTCTCACACCCTTCCCTAATCCCTTCCACTCACCTACCCCTTCCCCCTCTCACCCTCCCCAATTCCCAAACCATCCCCCACCAATCCTAATTCTCCCCAAAGGTATTCCACACATAGACCTCCTTGATCTACGGTCCACGGTACTACTCTGAATTGAGGTTCAGTAAGTGTACCTATTGTTGTGTCTAAGTCTGCACCTGGGGGTTGATGTCGCACAGAGGACAATTCTCTCCCTATAAAGGGATACGGCCCAAATTACTTCCCTCCCCACCCCCTCTTCTAAATTGAGGAAAATCTGTCACTTTAGATAATCGCTCTTTATGCAACCAAGCGCGTCAGACTTTTCCCATAGCTCCTATGACTCGGCGTCTGTGCGATTTCACCCCTTGTCCAATTGCCTCATATAGAAAGAATGATTAAAAGTTGGATTGCATTAGAAGGCTGCTTCTCACGTGTCCTGTTGCACCTTCAAAATGTAGTTATTTGATCGGCCGAAAGGCTCCCAAACCATTCACAATAAACCAGTGGGTTGAGTACATCCGCCTAATCAACTTACAAAGAGTGGCTACGGGACTGTCCCACTTTGCAATTTATGGGATGATACCCACATTAGGGTCTATGGCAATCCCATTCTGACCCAAGCAGAACTGGATTGCGCTACATGACCAACCAAAAACAGGGTGCTGCTCGACAGCACCCAAAGTTAGAATCTCAACTAAAGTTGTACTATAGCTCTTTTCATAGATGTTATAAATAATGTTGAAATGTTTCAATGTTGGAGGTCTCTCAAATCTCCATTTACCCGGAGATACTCCTCAGGATACTTACATGTAAAGAGGACCTTGTGTTATTATTCTGGTTCCCGTACTAATATAACATGTTATGCTTTCTACTTTAGATATGTTAATGTTTGTTCAATACACTTACTAAGTGACCTTAGGAAATTGCCTCATGCTTGATTCTTTTGAGTTTAGAACTACAGCTATTCGGTCTAGCACTAGAAAATACTGGCTCCTTCCCGTGATCAGTAGAGAGATATTGAATCTTGCCCATTCTGTACCGACACCCTTTACCCCCCACAAAATGGGGAAACGTTTGTTCCTGTCAAACCTCTCTGGATACATTTTTAATTTGGGGTAGGTTACATATAATCTCCCCAACTCCGGACTACCGCTATCGTGTTTTTTCTTACCTCCCAGACCACCTACCATGTCCCCCCCCCCTTTCTCTTCTTCCCTTTCCCTTGCTCCTCTGCCTCACAGTCTCCGCCACAAGACATCACTAATAGAACAAAATTATCCCAGCACTTGCTTTCCTTCAGATTCCCCATGTTCAAGTGAAGAGATAACTGCCTAACATATTGCGGTTTCCCAACTAGCCTAGGACCAAACACTAACACACTATGTCACACTCATGTCCTACAACTCACTGAACACAAAGGGTCTTAACATCCCGGAAAAATGTAGCCAAGTACTTGATGTGATGTATAAATTAAAGGAAAACATACAGGTGATACTCAAAAAATTTGAATATCATGCAAAAGTTCCTTTATTTCACTAATGCAACTTAAAAGGTGAAACTAATATATGAGATAGACTCATTACATGCAAAGCAAGATAGTTCAAGCCGTGATTTGTCATAATTGCATAATTGTGATGATTATGGTTTACAGCTCATAAAAACCCCAAATCCACAATCTCAGAAAATTAGAATATTGTGAAAAGGTGCAATATTCTAGGCTCAAAGTGTCCCACTCTAATCAGCTAATTAAGCCATAACACCTGCAAAGGGTTCCTGAGCCTTTAAATGGTCTCTCAGTCTGGTTCAGTAGGAATCACAATCATGGGAAAGACTGCTGACCTTACAGTTGTGCATAAAACCATCATTGACTCTATAAGGAGGGAAAGCCTCAAAAGGTAATTGCAATAGAAGTTGGATGTTCCCAAAGTGCTGTATCAAAGCACATTGATAGAAAGTTATGTGGAAGGGAAAAGTGTGGAAGAAAAAGGTGCACAAGCAGCAGGAATGACTGCAGCCTGGAGAGGATTGTCAGGAAAAGGCCATTAAAAAGTGTTGGGGACGTTTACAAGTAGTGGACTGAGGCTGGAGTCAGTGCATCAAGAGCCACCACACACAGACGGATGGATCCTGGACATGGGCTTCAAATGTTGTATTCCTCTTGTCAAGCCACTCCTGAACAACAAACAATGTCAGAAACGTCTTACCTTTGCTAAAGACAAACAGACCTGGTCTGTTGCTCAGTGGTCCAAAGTCCTCTTTTCTGATGAGAGCAAATTTTGCATCTCATTTGGAAACCAAGGACCCAGAGTATGGAGGAAGAATGGAGGCACACACTGCAGGATGCTTGAAGTCCAGTGTGAAGTTTCCACAGTCTGTGCTGATTTGGGGAGCCATGTCACCTGCTGGTGTTGGTCCACTGTGCTTCATTAAGTCCAGTGTCAACACAGCCATCTACCAGGAGATTTTGGAGCACTTCATACTTCCTTCCGCAGAAGAGCTCTATGGGGATGCTGACTTCATTTTCCAGCAGGACTTGGCACCTGCCCACACTGCCAAAAGCACCAAAACCTGGTTCAATGACCATGGGATTACTGTGCTTGATTGGCCAGCAAGCTCGTCTGACCTGAACCCCATAGAGAATCTATGGGGCATTAACAATAGAAAGATGAGAGACATGATACTGAACAATGCAGAAGAGCTGAAGGCTGCTATTGAAGCATCCTGGTCTTCCATAAACGGTCACCTGTCTAAAGCCTTCTCCATTAGTAATGGGACATGACAGGGATGCCCGCTCTCCCCAAATCTATTCATCATAACCCTTGAACCCTTTCTCCAATGTCTCAGATCCAACGACAGTGTCAAAAGCTTTCTCATCGCCAATTGCACCTATAAGTTAGCTGCCTTCGCCAATGACATACTACTATTCTTGAAGGAACCATACGTATCAATCCCAAACCTTCTAAAAGAATTTAGTCTCTTTCATAATATCTCTAATTTCAAGATCAATTTTGTGAAATCCCATGCCCTTAATATCTCCCTCTCACAAGAAACGGTAACTTAATGTAAAAATAGCTTCCTCTTTCAATGGAAACATGATCAGATTAAATATCTTGGGATACACCTAACAGCAAACCTTTCCGACATTTTCTAAAAAAAAAAATACCAACCCATCCTCAAAACCATTACAAATGACCTAAGTAAGTGGAACAAACCTAATTTTTCCAGGTTTGGAAGAACAGCAATTCTAAAGATGAACATACTTTCTTGCAAGTCATCCCCATTAAGCCCCCCCCCCCCGACCTTTGTCCAATCATACAAAAGACTGCATACTAGGTTCCTATGAAGACAGAAAAGACCTAGGATAGCATATGATCAACTAATGAAACCTAAGACAAAGGGGGTCATTGGTCTCCCAGACCTTCAGAAATATTATTGGGCCTGCCACCTCTCTAGAAGTAGAGATTGATGTAGATTGGTCATTATATGGCCACTGCAAAGACAAAGACTGGGTAGCTCTCGATCGTTGATCCGTTGTTTCAAAGACGCCTGCCAAAAATTGCACATCTCCTCTAACCCTGGACCCCTTACATCTGTAAAACTCAATCCAGCATTCCCACCTGGTATGTCCACACACTTTTTGGCAGACATCTGGCAACACACAGAGGTTCTAGCCTACCACTTCTTCCGACTGGGCCTACTTCTGGAGCGTTCCTCCCTACCAGCTAGCACAGATAACAATGCCTTTCCTCTCTGGACATATTTCCAGATCAGATATTTCCTAAAAGAGGCTGATCGTGCCTCCTCTGTATCTTGTCCGCTCACTCCTTTTGAACAGCTATGCTCTCGCTCTACACCCCAACAGCAGAGGATCTCCATCATCTATGACATACTCTCCTCAGATAGCTTGATGAAAACTAACAAAACTTGTTTAATCTGGGAAAGAGACCTGCAAATAGAGATGACAGAGGCGCAATGGGAACACATATCTACAAAAACACATAAAGGCTACCTCAATGTCTTGTTTAACGAAAACAATTACAGAACCCCAGTAATTCTCAACAAATATAATCTTGCCCTTTCTGAAAAATGCTGGAGATGTTCCAGGGAAACAGGCACTTTAGCACACATATGGCGGTCCTGCCCCCTAATCCAGCTGTTCTTGACTCAAATCCGAGAAGGGACTTCACAAATCTCTACATAAACTCTCTAGAACACACCCATACACAGTTCCTCCTTCACCACTCAAACCTACCGACACATCAATACTGCAAAATGCTAATACCACCCCTAATAAATGCAGCCAAAATGTACAACCCATGTTCCGACCGTCTCTGAATGTCTCAAACGAGTGGAAAAAAATTGAAAAGGGAAGAACTAACCTCCATAGTTAAAGACTGTCCAAGCAAATTTTCACATACATGGGCCTGTTGGACCCACTTTCGCACCGCAGCCAAATACAAACTATTGACAAGCCAAACCCCTATGAACCACACACCCCAAGACAATTGCAACCCTTAACGACTCTACTCCTACTCCTAAAAGCTGACCCCATCAAAACATGAGACAACTGGTCTCCCTCCCCTTCACAAGGGAAGATTGAGGGAGGACCACTCTCAATTTATCCAAGTAAACACCCAAATATCTTCAGACCAGGCCTTTCTACCCATCCTATGCCAATCTTTCGGGAATGATGGCGGAGACTGGGAGGTAAGTTAACATACCCCCCGCCCCCCAACCCAACCCACCACCCCCAACCTCTTACTTCCCCCCCTTTTTTTTCTCCTCCCCTCCCCCTCCCTGCTCCCCTTTGCCCCTTCTTCCTCCTCTCTTCTTGGGTTTACAACCTAAACCACTCCCTATATCCAACAGAACTCCATCCCACCTAACAACGATATTTAGCCGACTTTGGTTTTGTAGTTATTACAAGGAATTATTTACTCAAAGTTGGTTATTACCTCACAAGCAAGCAAATCCCAAATTCTATCCACGAAACACACTCAAACCTATATTAGCACCAGATAGAAGATATATAAGCAAGTGTGAAGCTGAGGAAATTTACGCTAAGAGGAGACCAGAATTGAGAGTATACCAAAAAATACATTGATGATATCTTTATGGCATTGGAGGGGTCAGAAACCACCCTAAAAAGATTCTTGGAAGAGGTCAATGTAAATAAATATGATATATACTTTTCAGCAGAATAGAATAAAGAGAGGATCCATTACCTAGATTTGGAAATATACCATTAGAATAATGAGCTGAGTATGCAAACTTACTTCAAAAAGAAGGACCGGAATGGATACATTTCGGTGGGTAGTGGACACCACCCTAGATGGTTGAAAGCAATAGCCAAGAGCCAACTAATAAAAATTAAGAGAAATTGTGACTCGAAATATGACTATGAAACCCAAGCAAATACCATCATAGAACGATTTAGGGAAAAAGGATACAAAGAACAGAAGCTGCATAAAGTTAAACAGCAGGTAAGGGACATGAATAGGAAGCAGCTACTAAAACCCAAATGAAAAAAAAAAACAGAAAGACTATAGTATAGCTTTTAATACTGAGTATAACAGATAATACAAATTAATAGAAAAAGCTTTTAAAAAGCACTGGCCAATTCTGCGTAGATCCACCCCGAAAAACTGTTACGTTCCTAGATCAAGTAAATAATATCAAAAAAGGCTTCGAATATCACAGCCTCTCAAAACATTTCAGAAAACATCATATTAGGAATCCCACAGTGGTGGGGCACCAGCAAGAAACAGGCGGTCTCACAGAATGCAACATTCTGGATTCATAAACTGAGAACTATGGCACCTGCAAGCTTGAGCGTAGAAATAGATGTTAACTATTTTATACATAACTTTTAGGGACGCCTAAGAGGTTGGGAGACAAAAAAGGACATAAAATAATATCTTAAGCATTTAAGAACTAGGGCATAAAGACACGAATGCATAAGAAAACCAGTTACATTAAAGATAGAGGTCACAATAATGGCCTAAGAAGGTAAAGATGGGGTAATATATATATATATTTAAGATAAGGGTCCCAATCAGTTACCGTATTTATCGGCGTATAACACGCGCCGGCGTATAACACGCACCCCAAGTTTAGGAGGGAAGTTTAAGGAAAAAAAAACTTATATTTAAATGCCCATCATTGCAGCCTTGTCCAGTGTCCATCTGCAGCCTTGTCCATCATTGCAGCCTTGTCCACCCTTGCAGCCTTGCCCAGTGCAGCCTTGTCCATCCTTGCAGCCTTGCCCAGTGCAGCCTTGTCCATCCTTGCAGCCTTGCCCAGTGCAGCCTTGTCCATCCTTGCAGCCTTGCCCAGTGCAGCCTTGTCCATCCTTGCAGCCTTGCCCAGTGCAGCCTTGCCCAGTGCCTTTGCAGCCTTGCCCAGTGCAGCCTTGTCCAGTGCCTGTGCAGCCTTGCCCAGTGCAGCCTTGCCCAGTGCAGCCTTGCCCAGTGCCTTTGCAGGCTTGCCCAGTACACTTGCAGCATTTAAAATTGGCGCCGAGTGGGGAGGACGAGCGCCGCATGACATATCGAAAGCCGCGTGTATTTTCGGCTATTTTCGGCTCCTCTCGCAGTCCCGCCCACCTCCACTGATTGCGAGAGGAGTCGAGCGCTGACAACATGCAGAAATCCGAGTTCGGCTAGTCTCGGCTCTGCTCGCAGACAGGGGCGGGACTGCGAGAGGAGCCAAAAATAGCCGAACTCGGATTTGTTTCTGTTGTCGGCGCTCGGCTCCTCTCGCAATCAGTGGAGGTAGGCGGGACTGCGAGAGGAGCCGAAAATAGCCGAAAATACACGCGGCTTTCGTAATATCGGCTCCGCTCGCTCCCCTAAGAAGAAAATCAGCGGGAGATCGGCGGGTATCGGCGTATAACACGCACCCACGTTTTTCCCCTGATTTGAAGGGGAAAAAAGTGTGTGTTATACGCCGATAAATACGGTATGTAAAACCTCTAGAGTTGATAGTGTATATTGGCTATCTACTTCTACTCTATTTCATTTTGGAGTTTTTTTTTCATATATATATTTTTTATTGTGTTGCATTTTTAGCATATTTTTAATTTTTTCATATATATATATATATATATATATATATATATATATATATAATATCTCACAAAAGTGAGTACACCCCTCACATTTTTGTAAATATTTTATTATATCTTTTCATGTGACAACACAGAATAAATTACACTTTGCTACAATGTAAAGTAGTGAGTGTACAGCTTGTTTAACAGTGTAAATTTTATGTCCCCTCAAAATAACTCAACACACAGCCATTATTGTCTAAACTGCTGGCAACAAAAGTGAGTACACCCCTAAGTGAAAATGCACAAATTGGGCCCAATTAGCCATTTTACCTCCCCGATGTCATGTGACTTGTTAGTGTTACAAGGTCTCAGGTGTGAATGGAGAGCAGGTGTGTTAAATTTGGTGTTATCGCTCTCACTCTCTCATACTGGTCACTGGAAGTTCAACATGGCACGTCATGGCAAAGAACTCTCTGAGGATCTGAAAAAAAGAATTGTTGCTCTACATAAAGTTGATCTAGGCTATAAGAAGATTGCCAAGACCCTAAAACTGAGCTGCAGCATGGTGGCCAAGACCATACAGCTGGTTTAACAGGACAGGTTCCACTCAGAACAGGCCTTGCCATGGTCAACCAAAGACGTTGAGTGCACATGCTCAGCGTCATATCCAGAGGTTGTCTTTGGGAAATAGATGTATGAGTGCTGCCAGCATTGCTGCAGAGGTTGAAGGGGTGGGGTCAAATTGGTCTGCATGGCTGTCATCCCAGAAGGAAACCTCTTCTAAAGAAAGCCACTTCTAAGGATGATGCACAAGAAAGCCTGCAAACAGTTTGCTGAAGACAAGCAGACCAAGGACAAGGATTACTGAAACCATGTTCTGTGGTCTGATGAGATCAAGATAAACTTATTTGGTTCAGATGGTGTCAAGCATGTGTGGCAGCAACCAGATGAGGAGTACAAAGACAAGTGTGTTTTGCCTACAGTCAAGCATGGTGGTGGGAGTGCCATGGTCTAGGGGCTGAATGAGTTCTGCCGGCACTTGGGAATTACACTTCATTGAGGGAACCATGAATGCCAACATGTACTGTGACATACTGAAGCAGAGCATGATCCCCTTTCTTCGGAGACTGGGCTGCAGGGCAGTATTCCAACATGAAAATTACCCAAAACACACCTCAAGACAATCACTGGCTTGCTAAAGAGCTGAGAGCAAAGGTGATGGACTGGACAACCATGTCTCCAGACCTAAACCCTATTGAGCATCTGTGAGGCATCCTCAAATGGAAGGTTGAGGAGCGCAAGGTCTCTAACATCCACAAGCTCTGTGATGTCGCCATGGAGGAGTGGAAGAGGACTCCAGTGGCAACCTGTGAAGCTCTGGTGAACTCCATGCCCAAGAGGGTTAAGGCAGTGCTGAAAAATAATGGTGGCCACACAAAATATTGACACTTTGGTCCCAATTTGGACATTTTCACTTAGGGGTGGGTTGAGTTATTTTGAGGGGACAGCAAATTTACACTGTTATAGAAGCTGTACACTCACTACTTTACATTGTAGCAAAGTGTCACATCTTCAGTGTTGTGACATAAAAAGATATAATAGAATATTTACAAAAATGTAAGGGGTGTATTCACTTTTGTGAGATACTGTGTATATATATATATATATATATATATATTAATAAATATAATGTGCGTCAATTGTAAAGTTGACATACAGTATCCTGCAGGTTCACTGCAGAAAAAAATATGTGAGCAATAAAAAGTAATGGGGCAATGAAGTTAAAAACACAAACATGTTAAACAACACTTTTTTAGCAAAATATATACGTTGAACTGAAGGAGGGGGGGTGTAGAACATGCATAATAATGAATAGTGTTTCTACTGGCAGATATTGTGCTCGAATTACAACATTGTAGTCATGCACGGGGCCAGCAGAAGTAAGGATAGGGTGTAGTGGGAGGATATATGGGAGTACTGGGAGGAGTTACTGAAATAAAGGATCCACACATCATCGGAGCTCCCAGCCTCTGATGACACTTCCAGGGAGGAGCGAAATGCTTTCCAGTGATGTAATTTCCTATATTTCAAATGCAAATCACAGTTATTGAGTTCCTAGTTCATGCTTTTATACAAGAAAGATACATGTGAGGGTAAAATTAATTTTAATAATTTTTTTTGAACAAAAACAGTATCATGCTATGGATATCTCCTAATTCCTTTCCATGGTAAACGCACATCCTTCCATTCCATCAGAGAACGTCCATCCTGTTGAAATACAAGAGAAAGTTGGAAACCATCCAGCTGAGACATCTGAGGATTTTTCTAACAGGCGGGATTCTCACTGAGAGTTGGTGAATGAGGACACAATAGGAAGGGGAGATCAGCACCCTTATGGTTTACGTTGGCACTTTATTGGCACAAGAAAATTGATGCACGGACTGCACTCTAAAGGACTTATTGTTTGCACAAAAGCTATATGTGTCTCTTTCTGAAGTTACTTTGATATTTATTTTTACAGATGTTGTTTTATATATAATTGAAAAAACTTGGACAAAATAAGAGTAGGTCCTTTTGCATAGAATCGGTTGTAGCTGGGTTCTAATTTTAAAAGGGCACCATACCTTTTACCACAGGAGCAGTCTAATTACAAATCATATTAATTCACATACCACAGCGAGGGGACACCTACAACAAATAGCTAAATCTTTGATATTGTTGAACTTATTCATGACTCAATGTTACTGACTTCCTTATCTCTACAATATAATATAAGACTATACCAGCATTCCAAGTAATTTATTTTAGTGTTTGAGGCTGACTATACCAGTGATGTGGAGACCTGGGGGAGTTGCAAAGCATTGATAGCATGTATGTGACCATAAAAGACATTAATCACTTCCCACCAGCCATACTCATATATGTGGCCTCTCGGCAGCTGCAAATATATATGTGTCTACATGTAAAGAGTTTGCTGTGCTAAGAGTATGCTCCCTGTGTGTTTCCAGCACAGTAACTAAACTGTCACAGAAAGCTTCCAATGCATATTTGCAATTGAGAGCTTACCAATCATGCGATTGTATTAGATTGCACTGTGCAGCATACAGTGCATTGCAGGGTGTTCGGCAATGCAAAATCGGGTGTTCACCAAACGGGACGAACAGACAATGTTCAGCTCAAACTCATGCTCGGCCTGAACCATTCGCCCAACAATAATCACAAGGTTAAAACATATTTTTGGTTTTGGACTTAGAGCAGGGTAAAGGGCCAATGACAGCGGGCCCTTTACCACATGACCAGCTGTCAGCCAATGACAGCTTATCACAGAAGTAAACAAAAGCCGGTAGCCAGCTTCTGTTAGAGGGGCATCACAGCCATGCCAACCCTCCATTGGCACCATCTATCTGCATTGTATGAAAGTGAGGAAGACTGGGGAGCATTATGTCACATTAGCAATCCATTTGGTTATTGCCAGCAACAGGGATGCTAAAGAGATTACTGACTTGTTCCTACAGCATTGTTCTGGCTATTGATAGAGTACCACCTCCACAATTCAACCAGAGAAAAACAGAAAAAAAATGCCATAAAACAAAGTGAGTGCTTTCTTTGCATTCCTTTAGATCTTGTTTCTGGTGAGTTGCCAGATTTCTGGTTCTGTCAGTATAGTACTGACTGTGTCTTTACGGGCATGTTTCTAGTTCTTGTCAGTATTGTAATGATTGTGTTTCTGCATTTTTGGTTGTGTTATTATGAAACTGATTGTGTCACTGCAGATATTTTATTGATTGTGTCAACAGGTACTGTGATTTTGGGGGTATTCAGCTTGGTGGGAGAAGCATTTTTTAACCAGTCTGAACTGTGGCTTTTAGGGCTTGCCTGCCCACTTTCAACACAAAACTAAAAGTTCACAATTGGTTGCCCACACATAGATTTCAGTTTTACAAAGCAAAACAGGTATTGGAAAATGTCGACCCACCTGGCTCTCTCTTCAGCAGTAGTTCTGCTCTTGTCACTGTTCCTTCAGACTGTCTCACCCAGCTGTCTTGGCTCCCTGGGCTTAACTGGCTCACTCAGCCTGTGGTCACAGCCACCCGCTGTATGGACCTACTCATGGCCACTTGATAAGTATTTTCTGACACTATAGGCTCTCTCACTCTCTAAAATTTACAGATTCCCTCAGTCTCCTTGAATCACCTAGTTGCCCTAGCTTTCTCAGTCTCCCAAGCTGTCTCTCAATCTCCCAGACTCACTTATCCACCTCAACTCTCTTAGCTCAACGGACATGGAATCTCTCCTCCAGCGTGAAGTGCTGGTTGTTGAGTAGACTCATTTACAACGAGGGTGCACACTTGTACATTTACACAGCCTTCAGGTCTCCGATAAGACCTGGACACAGGATTGGAGATTTCTTCCCTTCCAAGGCATTTCAAAATTTCCAAACTACAGAGCCCAATTTGGTAATACCAAAAGAAAGAGAAAGTTGTAAAAATGTTTTTCTCCACTCATAATTGATACTCTGGAGTCTTTCACTCTGCATACGTACAACTCCTGGGTCCTTACTGCAATTTGTTTCACAGTGGCAGCACCTTGCACTGTCACAGTACTATTAGTGTATCTGCAGAAATGTTTCTGGCTGTTTCACTATGTTACTGATTGGGTCTCTGTGAGCACATTTCTGTCTGCGTCAGTATAGTACTGATTGTGTATCTGCAAGCATGTTACTAGTTGTGTCAGCTTGGTACTGATTGTGTCAGCAGATATGATACTGCTTGTGTAGTTATGGTAAAGATCTTGTCTCTGTGAACATACAATATGACTGTTTCTATCTGTACAGTACCGACTGTATCTGCAGACATGTTTTAAAAGATACAGTTAACCTATTGGTTTGCTTAAAGTGACTTTAAAGTCAGAAGGTTTTCAATGCATTAAGATAATAAAAACTTCTGTGTGCAGCAGCCTCCCTCTGTCGCCCTAATACTTACCTGAGCCCCATCTCGATCCAGTTATGCTGCACGTCAGTCTCGGCTCTCCGGGGCTCTCCCTCCCCATTTGCTGAGACAGCAGCAGGGCACCATTGGCTCCCCGCTGCTATCAATCAAAGTCAGTGAGCCAATAAGGAGGGAGAGGGGCAGGGCCAATCCGTGGCTCAGTGTCTGAATGAATGCACACAGTAGCGGCTCGGGTGCCCTCATAGCAAGCTGCTTGTTGTGGGGACACTCGGCAGGAGGGAGGGGCCAGGAGGGCCGTTGAGGGATCCGAGAAGAGGAGGATCTGGGGTACTCTGTGCAAAACCGCTGCACAGAGAAATTATAACATGTTTGTTATTTTTTAATGAAAAAAAACAAGATGTTACTATCACGTTGATCCACTGTGTAAGTGATTAGTTTCATGTGTTTATGTGGGACATCTCACGCAACACAATTATTGGGAGATCAGAACAAGGTAGTCAGCCTAGAGAAGGAAAAAGTATAACTCTGGTCCTGATGACATATCGTATGTACATTAACTTAAAAAAAAAAGATGCTGAGCATGCATTCCTGTCACAGACTGTTACTGAGGGCACATAAACTACATACAGTTTGAGTTTTGCATAATGCTATTCCACATTAAACTAAATACGGACTTCCTTAAGTACTGTCAGACTGCTGCTTGTTTGATTATCCCTAGACATTACAAGGGTACTATAGCACCTCCTTTATTTTAATGGCCAAAAGCTCTCATTGACCTAATGGACTTTAAATATTTAGTGGTAGGTGATAGAATGGACTCATATTTTATGTTGGTTAATTTAGATACTCAAATACATTTAAAGCTATTCAAATCCTGATCCTGATCTGGCTCATTTTTCTTTTTTTTTTTCTTTACCTTTTTTATTTACAGATACTTTTCTTTGTTTGCCTTTTTCTCCTCTTGCAAGGAAAAAAAGATACAATGTATTTTTCTCATTATTCAGAATAAAAAACACACACAGGAGTGCGCATGCGCGAAACTCCGACATGGCTGACTGAGCCTGGAGCTCCGCATCACCCCTGCCCGACGAGCGCCACAGTGGACACAGCACCCCCCACATCGACATCCCACTAACCAGCTTTGAGGGGGGACATTGCCAGGACCCCCCCCCTGTATGCCAGGACCCGCCATAAATCGTATCCTGGGGCCGGAATTCGAGTGGGCAGGCCGCGGAGGTGTACCAAGATGGCCGCCGTCATGGAAGCTAGAGCCTGAAGCCCTGCATCACCCCCGCCCAACGAGTGCCACAGCGGACACAGCTTCCCCCAGTAGGGTTGCCACCTTTTCTTCGAACCAAACCCGAACACTTCAGCGGGGCTTGGCATTTTTTTTGTAGCATAGACTATGAGATTGTAAATTACCTGGGACACCTCTGTGTGCCCTAGGGAAGTAGTAATGTGGCACGCGCAGCGGTGAACACTGGGTGTAGCCAATTGCATATAGTGCAGACGTGTGTAATGTACAATATAGTGTTAATGTAGTGTGTAATGTACAATATAGTGTATATGTAGTGTGTAATGTTTGGTGGGGAGCCTCCCAGTGTAATTTTGGGGGGATAGGGGAGTCCTCCTGTAAGGCATTGGCTGAGGATAGTTAAGCTGGGCATGATACAGAGCCTAAGTATGTGTGCGTATTGTATGGGGGGAGTGAGGATTGTATATATGGATGGTACAGGGAGAGTTCCCGTTTATGTCATTATGCACAGGGGTTCCACTTGCATTTAAAATGGAAACTCTAATGTGGGGGGGGGGGCTCTGGTCTCCATAGAGCACCTTCTGCCGAGTGAATGCACTAAGGTAAGTTGGGAGGGGGGGTACTGATATATGGGGGTAACCTTTATATCAGTGCCCCATTACCTTACTGTATTCACTGCCCCCATCAGTGATCCCCCTCAGACAGGCCTTGCTACGTTGTCACTGACCACCACTCGGGTGCACAGTACAGGGCAACAGGGCTCAGTCAGATGGTCCTCTCAGGAGATGGTCAGAGAGTGTCTGGACATGGTACAGGAGATGGTCAAAGACTGCAGACATACTACAGGAGACGGTTAGAGACTGCAGACATACTACAGGAGACCGTCAGAGACTGCAGACATACTACAGGAGACCGTCAGAGACTGCAGACATTGTACAGGAGACGGTCAGAGACTGCAGACATACTACAGGAGATGGTCAGAGACTGCAGACATACTACAGGAGACGGTCAGAGACTGCAGACATACTACAGGAGACGGTCAGAGACTGCATACATAGTTGGGCTAAAATTGCACCCAGGTCACATGTGAATCGCACAGAACGCACAGCGCGTTCCTGTGTTTTCAGTGTGAACCTGCCCTGTGACCTGGAACCCGCACTTTGCTCCACTAACTTGCCTGGAAGAGGGGGAACTAGTATGGGCACCTGGAGCAATTTTCCACATCTCTTGTGGGGTGCCGGGACCCACCGCAAGACGAGACATGGGGCCAGAATTCGAACGTGCAGGCCGAGGAGGGAGTACCAAGATGGCCGCCAGAATCTCCTCAGCTCAGCCACACGCGGCCTATTTGGAAGAACTGCAGGAATTCAGGCAAGTGATTGCCCCTGTCACTCTCACCTACTCCCAGGTTGCCCAGGGAACACCACAAGGCCTACCAGCTCCTTCCCCAACCTCCACCGAATCACTGCTAAGCAGAGTATTGGATGATTACATACTGTCCCCTGCAGGGCCTGCTCCCTCACTCCCACAGGCGACTCCGTCACCCAGAATGCTTGATCAGGACCAGTCCTCACCTCAGGGAGACATGTTCCACAAATTTGCTGCCCTATTGGCGAGGGGCCTGGCTAATACAGCAGCCCAGATCACCATAGACATCACCAGAGACATAAAATCTGATTTTGCTAACCTCTGTACCAGAATGGAAGCTATTGAAACCAAACTGGACAATACAGTGGCTCACACCAACCAGAACGCGGCCCAAATACAGGTCCTCCAGGACCAATTAGAGACTGCCCTTGCCAGGATAGACGACTTTGAGAACAGGTCCAGGAGATATAATTTCCGAGTCTGAGGTCTCCCGGAAAACATCACAGATATCCCCCTGGCCAAACAGGATCTCATCAAGGATTTAATTCCTAACACGCCTCCTCACCGCCTAGAACTGGACAGGGCCCACAGAGCCCTCGGGCCCCCCAGGAAGGATGGATCCCCGAGAGACATCATAGTAAAGCCTCACTTTTACGCTGTAAAAGAGGAAGTTATGAGACAAGCCCGCCTCAAACAGCAAGTTGCTTGCCGAGGTCACCAAATACAAATTTTTGCGGATCTGGCCCCCTCGACCATCCAAAAGCGGAGAGCCCTCAAACCGCTTTTAACGGTGCTGTCCCAACAAGACATCAAATATCGCTGGTCCTTCCCCTTCTGGGTAAAATTCACCATTCAAGGGAAGACATACTCTTTCTCCTCCCTCCCAGAAGGGGAGAAACTTTTCCTCCACCTTAAACTGATTTCCCAGGAAGTACCCATGGACTTTTCCTCAGCACCTGGAGGTTCCACCAAGAGACCCCCTCCGGCTAGCCCAGTTTCCCCTCTCTGGAACAGAGGCAAGACAAAGAAGTCTAAGGAAGCTAGACCCCCATAAGACGCTTTCGCTAGCCTATTCCATTACTTCACCCTCATCAGGGCATCCCAATCCGAGATAGTTAACCCTCTGTTGAGGGAGCTTCGAGCTCTTAACTTTTCACCTGTTGTCATCCTTTAGGCCACCACTGTTTTCTCCTAGTTATCCGTTCATTTTAGGTCCATTTGGACTTTAACCTTTCACCTCACTGGACAGTAACACAAGGCCTGGACCTCAGATTGACATTTCCCTAATACGGATGCACAACCAAGACCTCACGAGAACACTGACTATGCCCTCCCTATAAGATCTTCTGGCATCCTCCTGGGTCCTCCCCCCGCAGAACCGAGCTCCAAATTTCTGATCGCTTTCAGTGCTACTAGACGGGAACCTGTCAAGGGCTCCAGCCAAGAAGATTCCACCTCCATCTACAGTTTGCCTGCACCCCGGAGAGTTCCCACCCCACCCCCCCCCCCCAGGTTTGGGGGAGGGGTTGGGTGGTCAAAGTATGCCTCCGCTAGAATCCCCCTTTCAGGGCGGGCATTCGGGTTCTAGGGAACTTTCACTGTTGAATGGCGGTCTGGTTATGCTTCTTTTAAGTAGACTTTACGCTGTTTTAGTTCTATTCTACTACATTTAGTTTATCAGTAAGGGCCAGGGGTGACACCCTTGCGCCTCCACTCATCCCACAGATGAGGTTTTTCCCCCTCTGTAGTATGGGTCTTTGGCCCTCTTATAGAGGCTGCCGAAGCCAAACTGTTGGTGTTTGGCGGGACTTAGCCCCGTCAGACATCGTTCGTCCTCCTAGAGGATGTCGCACTATGTTTTGTTCTGTCTCTTTTCCCCCCTCCCCCCTAACTCTTCCCCTTTTTCGAGCCGTCTGACAAGTATTCCGGAGTTCAAGACAACGCCGACACCCCGTACTCAACTGTTTCCAAGTCTGAGGCCAATGAGGAGAAACCTTACGATGGTAAGTGGCGACAGCCTTGGCAGAATTACACCCCTCTGACCTAATGTCTGTGTTAGACACGACTGGAAACGATCTTAGAGTGGCCACACATAATGCTCAGGGCTTGAACTCCCCTAAAAAATGCAGAATAGCTTTTGAACACTACTGATCCCTGAAAATAGACATTGTTTTAGTGCAAGAGACACACTTCCTGATCCGATACAACGCCAAATTCCTTCATTTACACTTCCCAACATTCTATCTTGCAAATGCTGCAATTAAAACCAAAGGCTTATGCCGCGTACACACGAAGGGATTATCCCGCGGGATTGTCCGCTGGACTAAGTCCACCGGATAATCCCCTCGTGTGTGGGCCTCCGATGGACTTTTTTTCAAAAAATCCGGCGGACTAAAGTTTTAAGTTTTGTTTTAAAATTATCCGCTGGACTTGGCAGTCCAGCGGACAATCCCGCCGTTAGTAGGCTAGTCCGCCGGACTTTTGAAATGAACGGACTTGCCGCTCATCGGAAAGTCCGTTCATTTAGCACGTGACTTCAGGTACGTAGCTAGCGTAGGCAGTAAATGCCGGCGTGCTAGCTCCGTCACCTGGCATGGATTTAAAGGGACTCCCCACGCCGAAAAACGGCGTGTGGGTCCCCCCCAAATCCATCTCAGACCCTTATCCGAGCACGCAGCCAGGCAGGCCAGGAAAGGGGTGGGGACGAGCGAGAGCCCCCCCTCCTGAGCCGTACCAGGCCGCATGCCCTCAACATGGGGGGTGCCCTGGGGAAATGGGGGCCGTGCGGCCCCCCCACCCCAAAGCACCTTGTCCCCATGTTGATGAGGACAAGGGCCTCTTCCCGACAACCCTGGCCATTGGTTGTCGGGGTCTGCGGGCGGGGGGCTTATCGGAATCTGGGAGCCCCGTTTTATAAGGGGGCCCCCAGATCCCGGCCCCCCACCCTATGTGAATGAGTATGGGGTACGATGTACCCCTACCCATTCACCTAAGGTGTAAAATGTAAAGTAAAAAAACAAACTTTTGAAAAAATATTTTATTGCACTGCTCCGGGGGTCTTCTTCCGTCTTGGGGGTCTTCTCGCCGGACTCCTCCGCTATTTACCTAGCTCTTTTACCGAGCGGAGAAGTCCGGCTAGCTTCTTCGTCGTCGCCGCCGTCGTCTGGGGGTCTCGATCCGCCTTCGGGGTCTTCGGGGGTCTTCCGGGGTCTCTTCTGTTCTTGCCGCTGTCGTCGCTTTCTGCGCCGCCTTCTTCTTCTTCTTCGCCTTCTTCTTCTTCCGATGTTGACACGTCGCTCTCTCTGGCCGGAATGCCAGAGCCGCGCTGTGCTGGGACTTATATAGGGACAAGGGGACAGGGTCACATGCTCATGTCACATGGTGACCCCGCCCCCTTGTGATGTCACAGTCCCGGAGGATGCTGGGACTGTGACATCACAGGGGGCGGGGTCACCATGTGACATGAGCATGTGACCCTGTCCCCTTGTCCCTATATAAGTCCCAGCACAGCGCGGCTCTGGCATTCCGGCCAGAGAGAGCGACGTGTCAACATCGGAAGAAGAAGAAGCGGAGGCGGAAGAAGAAGAAGGCGGAAGAAGAAGGCGGCGCAGAAAGCGACGACAGCGGCAAGAACAGAAGAGACCCCCCGGAAGACCCCGAAGGCGGATCGAGACCCCCAGACGACGGCGGCGAGGACGAAGAAGGTAGCCGGACTTCTCCGCTCGGTAAAAGAGCTAGGTAAATGGCGGAGGAGTCCGGCGAGAAGACCCCCAAGACGGAAGAAGACCCCCGGAGCAGTGCAATAAAATATTTTTTCAAAAGTGTGGTTTTTTACTTTACATTTTACACCTTAGGTGAATGGGTAGGGGTACATCGTACCCCATACTCATTCACATAGGGTGGGGGGCCGGGATCTGGGGGCCCCCTTATAAAAGGGGGCTCCCAGATTCCGATAAGCCCCCCGCCCGCAGACCCCGACAACCAATGGCCAGGGTTGTCGGGAAGAGGCCCTTGTCCTCATCAACATGGGGACAAGGTGCTTTGGGGTGGGGGGGGCCGCACGGCCCCCCTTTCCCAGGGCACCCCCCATGTTGAGGGCACGCGGCCTGGTACGGCTCAGGGGGGGGGGGCGCTCGCTCGTCCCCACCCCTTTCCTGGCCTGCGTGCTCGGATAAGGGTCTGAGATGGATTTGGGGGGACCCCCACGCCGTTTTTCGGCGTGGGGAGTCCCTTTAAATCCATGCCAGGTGACGGAGCTAGCGCGCCGGCATTTACTGCCTACGCGCTCCGTGTGTGGGCAAGTCCGTTCATTTTCAAAAGTCCCGCGGACTTTTTCCCGCGGATTGTCCGCCGGAGAAGTCCGGGCGTGTGTGGGCAAGTCACACGCTTGGAAAGTCCGGCGAAGCCCCGCTGGAAAGTCCGGCGGATTGTCCGCCGGACTAGGTCCGGCGGAAAAAGTCCCTTCGTGTGTACGCGGCATTAGCGATACTGTTCTCAAAGAGTAGTAAATTCTCACATATCTCTGACTACAGAGACCCTGAGGGTAGATTTATCCTAGCCAAAGGGTCCATAGAAGGCAACATCTACTCCATAATCTCTTACTATGCCCCCAATAAAGGGCAAACTAAATTTTTCCAAACCCTTCTTCAAACCCTTTTACCTCTAGTAGAAGGCAAGGTCATCTTTGGAGGGGATTCGAACGTTGCGTTTGACCAAGATCTCGACAATTTGCGACCCCCCAAGGCCCAATTGACGCGCCCTACCAAAGCTAGTTTGATCATAGCGAAAATCCTTCACTCACACGGGCTTGTCGACAAATGGAGGTAACACAATCCCTCAAAAAGCGATTATACCCATTTCTCGGCTCCTCATCAGTCATATGCTAGAATAGATCACATCCTAATACCCCCATCCCTCATCTCATCGACACGCAAATCGACCATTATCGACACTGCTTGGTCGGACCACTCACTAGTCCTTCTTCACATGAAAAACTCTCTCACTAGACCGACGGGCTCACACTGGCCACTAAACAAATCCATCCTTAGTGACCCTTTTTAAAACCGCTGAAATAGATAAGTCTCTGAAGGAATACTTCCTTCTCAATAATGTAGACAACATCTCCCCCGAGACTCTCTGGGCTGCCCACAAAGCCACCATCAGGGGCAAACTCATAAGCATCGCAACTCAGATTAAGAAAGAAAGGTTCAAAACCCACCCTTACTTGACCTCCGACTGTCGTCCACTAGCCCACCTCTTCAATAACCCTGATTTCCCCCCAGGTCAAGATATAAAATCCTTCAAGTGGTGGTTAGACAAGGGGTTGTATCGGATCGGGCATTTCTTTACGGCTACAGGCCCAATAACCTTAAAATTCTGTAAGCAACAACTGGACATCCCAAGTGGGGAACTCTTCAGGTTTTTCCAAATACAAGACTTTCTCCACAAACTAGGTATAGGAAAACCCATCCCACCTAGATTCTCTCCATATGAGCTATGGTCCGGACAACTCAAAGGTCAGAGGGGTGGAATTTCAGTTATCTATCAGTCTCTTGCCCATGAGGTAGGCAAAACCCCTTATATGACCGCATGGGAGAATATCCTCCAAATCCATTGGGATCTTGAACAATGGCAGACATCCTTTTCCAGAGCCTATAAAGGAATTAGGAACATTTCCCTAATAGAATCAAACCTCAAAGTAATGACAAGATGGTATCTAACGCCCTCTAAATTGGCCCTCATGTTTCCAACCGCTAACCCCCAGTTCTTCAGGGGATGTGCTCTACAGGGCTCCATGGCCCACATATGGTGGGAATGTCCCTAAATCATTCTGGAAAAGGCTGTTCACCCTAATTCACACAGTAACTGGGCTTCAACTACCCAGAACCCCTGCAGTAGCCCTATTGAACGCCAATATCTCAGGGGCTTCTAAATGGAGCTGCAAATTAACCCATTTCATTCTCCTGGGTGCCAAGTTGACAATTGCCAAGGCCTGGAAAAAACCTGGGGTATCCCTCAAAGCCGCCAAGCACAAAATCTAATGGATTATGTCCCAAGAGAACTTGACCAGTGTTCTCCTGGACTCCAAAGCACAATTTGAGTCCACCTGGGAACCCTGGACAAACCACATGGGTATCTTCCTCATCCCTGGTATAAAAACGTAACCAGGGTGCGTCAACAATTTCCCTACAACCTACTACCTGTCAGACAGCTCCCCCTCCTTTTCTCTCTACTCCCCTCCTTTTCCTCACCCTCTTCTCCTTTTATTCTTTTTGGTTCTATTTTTTTGCATTTCCTGTATTAAGGTATGCCTTACATGGGCTTGTTGTGGCCATTTAGTGAGTGCAGTTTTAAGTGTGGTGCAGTGGCCCCTGGATTTGGGGATTATACCCCCCCTGGGGACACCTGTACCGAGCGCATTTTCCAAAGTAGCTTACGCAGTCCAGTGAGCCTCTATTCGGAATTGAACATGCCCCGGAGGACTTGGGGGGCTGCCCGACAAAGTTTGATCCCCTTAGGGGTGTCGGGGGGACCTCCCGGAGGAAGAGTTTTATGGAGCGGGGGATGTGGGTGCCACAGGGTAACTTCTGGGGGGCCTTGGTCTCGACGTTCGCAGCACTCCTAGGGAGGCCTTTCTAGTTAGTTATGGAATACATCAACACCTTGCCTACTAGAGGTTCTTAGTTTCATGTATATTCTTGATGATATGCAACTCGCCTCTATGCACTGACTGTATGTATTATTGTGTATTCTTATTGTACTTGTTTTTTTTTTTTTTAATAATAACAATTTTTTAAAGTAAAAAACACACACAGGGGTGGGCTGTACAGTGACTTATCACTGTGCTAACCAATCAGAGGCTATGGCAGTGATCCAGTGATCTGAAAACAGGCCTACTGGGGTTCTTGCTCCTTCACTTTTAAACGATTTACTCATTCTGAGGAGTGTATTAGAGGTGGAGCTCTATCACTAATATACTGTCAAAGTTTTGGGTATACTTTGTTTCTATTGTCAAAGCATGCTTTGCTGGTGGTGCTATAAATGCTTCTATACTTAGATTAAATGTTACATATACAGGATTTAGGCATGGTGATTTTTTATAATTAATCATTTATGTAATCTGTCTGAACTCCATAATATGATACACTTATTTATGAAAGCATCTTGATCATAGCACAGTCATATACAGGACTACATGAAGACAAAGTCTCTAATGATCTTCATGCCTCTTCCAGTAAATACATTATTCAGAGACTTTTGGAAATGTTTATTTCCACTACTTGACCACAATTGCCTAAATGAGATACATTGTGCTTTTTAGCATACCTTTCACTCTGGCTGGCAATTAAGGTTAACATGCATAATTTATCCTACAGGAAAAAAAAATGATGAATCAATTGTTTCATTGATCTTTAGAATTTGAACTGCATATTTAAACTATTTGTGTCCAATTTTTCATGTAATCTGGGATTTAACTGGCTGAAACTCTGTAGCATGGTGTTAATTGACATATTTCAAACAAGAAAATGTAATGACAGAGTGACACTGATCTTGTTTGCTTGTGTGGCTCCGGTCGTGGTGCTGCTGGTGGAGTTCCTGTTGCAGGGAGAGGACGTGGTCGATCTGTGCCAGGTACACGCACAAGTGAAATACCTTCCTTAGGTGCAAGTAGGCGACAGAGCCTGCAGCGGTATTTGGTCGGGCCTAATGCGGCTGTACGAATGTTGAGGCCAGGACAAGTACAGGCGATAGTAGATTGGGTTGCTGACAGTGCCTCCAGTGGTGTCTCCCACCAAGTCTCCTGCTGAAAGATCAGAGTTGGCACCTGCAGCTGATGTCCATCAGTCTTTCACCTCACCCCCTTGCAAATCAGCCAAGCAGTCTGAGCCCCAAATCATGCAGAAGTCTCTTCTGCTTTTTTGATGACTCTGTTAGCAGGGTTTCCCAGGGCCATCCACCTAGCCCTGCCCCAGAAGTGGAAGAGATTGTGTGCACCGATGCCCAACCACTTATGTTAGTACATGGGAGGACCATCGCAGCATGTCTCGGATGATGACGAAACACAGGTGCCAACTGCTGCTGCATTCGCAATTGTGCAGACCGACAAGCAGGGCAGGGGTGAAGACTGGGTGGAAGATGATGTGGAGGACGATGAGGTCCTCGACCCCACATGGAATCAACATCATGCAGGTGACCAGTGTAGTTTGGAGGAAGAGGTGGTGGTCGCACAGAGCCACCAGCACAGCAGAAGAGGGAGCAGGGTGCAAAAGCAGAGCGTCCGTCCCCTAGACAGTACGCCTGCTACTGCCCAACACAGCAAGGGACCAAGCACACCAAAGCCAGGTCCAAGACGCAGAGTTTTAAAAGCCTGATGGGATTGGCTGTCCCAAAGGACGTCGTGCCCAGCCACCACTACTTTTCCAGGCGAGCCATCCCCTCCCTGCACAAACAAGTGGGGGACAAAATCAGGTGTGCACTGTGCAACGCCATCTGTGGCAAGGTCCACCTAACTATGGATGTGTGAACCAGTAAGCACGGTCAGGGACGTTATATCTCCCTAACAGCACACTGGGTAAATGCAGTGGCAGCTGGGCCTGAAGCGGATAGCAGTTTGGCGTATGTCCTTCCACCACCGAGGATTGCAGGGCACTTCAGTTTGCCTCCTGTTGCTAACTCCTCCTACTCCGCTTCCTCATCCTCTACCACCTCCTCATCCGGTCAGCGTAACACCTTCACCACCAACTTCAGCACAGCCAGGGGTAAACGACAGCAGGCAGTTTTAAAACTTGCTAGTGAAGGGGGAATATTACTGCGCTGTACCCAAAAAAAGGTGATAAGAAAATTGCTTTTCAAAAGCTGCTTACACTCAAACAAACAAAGTTATACGAACATGGAAAAAGTATATGAAGTGCTAAAACACTAAAAATTGTGCAAAAATGCAGAGAAAATAAATATATATGTATAAAATATATAAAAAGTGCCAGAACAAATTTTGTGCAACAATACTAAAGTATAATAAATAACGGTGAAACTGATGGACAAAAGTCTCTCTATTTCAAGATAGACGCTAGTGAGGTAGATGGATGGAGATTTCTCTTCCGAACGTGGTCATGGGTACAATCTGATATTGTAGAGGTGCTATACACACAGAAATGTGTGAATGTGATCCCAGGGAAATTAAACACTTGATAAGGTACTTCTTACTGGAAAGGATGGACGCACATACCATACGGCAGTGAGTTCAAAACGCATGTGTGTTTATCCTTTTGGATGATGGGAGGTGGTTCCAGGTCCTACAGGCGCGCCTTGTGGATATGAACACGCAGCCTTGGGGTATCACCAAACCGTCCAGGAGTGGACACACGATGGATCATCCGGTAGACGCACAGTAAATCATCCAGGTGGTTGGCACACGGTATGGAAATGAAGCTCCGACTTGTCCGAGATCACAAATGGTAGGACATGGTATAAAAAACAGGAAAAAAATGCTCCATATGGTGCAAATTAACCAATAACGATTTATTGGAGTAAAAAGACTCACAATGAAGGAGCAAACAAAGACAGTCCAGTTTAAAATGTACAAGCATAAAAACAGTAAAGGGCAATGTGAAAAGTATCAAATAAAATCCCTACGCGTTTCGACGCTAGTGGTCAACAGGGGCATCGTTTTAAGACTTTCCTGTTTGGGAGAAAACCCCCACACCACGCAGGAGTTGTGGAGGGACATGGAACAACAGACAGATAAGTGGTTGGTGGCAGTGAGCCTCAAGCCCGGCCTGGTGGTGTGGGATAATGGGCGAAATCTCGTGGCAGCTCTGGGCCTAGCCGGTTTGATGCACATCCCTTGCCTGGCGCATGTGCTGAACTTCGTGGTCCAGAGGTTCCTTAAAAATTACCCCGTTAGGCATTCTCATCCTGCTGCTGCTCGCCTGTCAGCGATGCAGCGTAACTTCCGCCTTCCCGCTCACCGCCTCATATGTGACGTGCCTACAAGTTGGAACTTCACCTTGCACATGCTGGCCAGACTGTGCGAGCAGCAGCAGGCGATAGTGGAGTGTCAGCTGCCGCACGCATGCGTGAGTCGCTCTGCGGAACAGCACCACTTCACCACCAATAACTGGGCCTCCATGCGAGACCTGTGTGCCTTGTTGCGCTGTTTTGAGCACTCCACCAACATGGCCAGTGCCGGTGACGCCGTTCTCAGCTCTACTATCCCAGTTCTATGCCTCCTTGAAAAAATTCTTCGGGCGATGATGGAAGAGGATGTGGCACAGGAGGAGGAGGAGGAAGAGGGATCATTTCCAAGGCTTTCAGGGCAGTCATTCACAAGTGACTACGAGGGTGGGTTCCTGCACCAACAAACATCAGGTACACAATTGTCCAGCAAGGGCACAGTTCTGGAGTATGACGAGGTGGAGGATGAGGAGGAGGTGATGGAGGAGGAGGAACCATGTTCACAGCAGGGTGGCACCCAGACCAGCTCATGTCCATCACTGGTGCGTGGCTGGGGGGATACAGAGGACACAGACGATACACCTCCCACAGAGGACAGCTTTTCATTGCCTCTGGGCAGCCTGGCACACATGCTGCAGTGTCTTCGCAACGACCACCGAGTTGCCCACATTCTAACTGGTGCTGATTACTGGGTGGCCATGCTGCTGTAGCCCCGTTACAAGGACAACGTACCGTCCTTAATTCCCTCACTGGAGCGTGATTGTAAGAGTACAAGCACACGCTGGTAGACGCGCTGCTGGTGGCATTCCCACCTGACAGCGGGGGTATGGTGGAAGCACAAGGAGAAGGCAGAGGAGGAGGAAGATGTCGCCAACGCAGCCGGGGCACCACCAGCACCTCAGAAGGCAGGGTTAGCATGGCCGAAATGTGGAAAAGCTTTGTCAGCACCCCACAGCAACCAACACCACCAGCTGAGATGGAACGTCTTAGCAGGAGGCAGCCTTTCACCAACATGGTGGAGCAGTATGTGTGCATACGCCTACACATACTGAATGACGGTTCTGCCCCCTTCAACTTCTGGGTCTCCAAATTGGGCACATGGCCTGAGCTTGCCCTTTACGCCTTGGAGGTGCTGGCCTGCCCTGCAGCCAGTGTATTATCTGAAAGTGTATTTAGCACGGCAGAGTCAATGTGGACAAGCTCACGTTCATTAAAATGAACCAGGCATGGATCCCACAGGACTTTTCTGTACCCTGTGCAGAATAGACATGTATACCGGTGTTCTGACATAAACTGTCCAGCCATCGTACTGTGCAGGCGCAGCGCTTGTGCAGTACAGAGGAAAAGGAGATTCTGAAAGTCTCCGAAGATGAACGGCGCCTGCGCCGTGAGTGCAGGTTCAAGCCCCACCATCCAAGTGGACATACGGTAGCACAGTAACAGAGCCACGCTTCGCTCGCCACGCATCGGGCACGGCCTCGCTTAGCTCGCTACGCTTCGCTCGCCACGCTTCGGGCACGGCCTCACTTCGCTCGGCTTGAACCTCGGATGGTGTGGCTTGAACCTGGTCTCACTGCGCAAGCGCAGTACAGGGCGGACACTATCCGACGGGGGACAGAATTCGACACATCACAGGCCTTACCCAGCCATTGTTGTATTTTTGATCTTTCTCACTCTTTTGGGGTGTACCCTAATTTAAAAAAAAAAAAAATTAAAAACAAAAAACAGTGTTGGCTACCTCATCCTCCTCCACCGCTGCTTCCACCTACACCGCCACATCCACCGCCACCTCAACCTCCTACTCCATATGGACCTCGTCCTCCTAGGTCAAGATTATTATTTTTAATTTTTTTAATTTCAGTATTATTTTATTTTCCCACAAGCTTATCGATTAAATTGAATACTTTTTTCTAGAAAGGGCGTATTCTGGGGCATTCCCACCATATGTGTGGCATCGTGCCATTGAGTTTCTGAGGTTCTTAATGACTTCCTGTACCTCTTTTTCTATTTTTATGTATTGTATGTTATTTTAAGTTATTTCCCTATCCACATTTGTTTGCAGAGGAGCACTTGCCATGCTCTTAACAACATTTTGCTGCCAATTGCAGCCCTCTAGCCCTTTCCATTACTTTTTTAGAGCCATTTTAGTCCTCAAAAGTTTGGGTCCCCCATTGACTTCAATGGGGTTCGGGTTCGGGGTCAAGTTCGGGTCCCGAACTCAAACTTTTTTGCGAAGTTTGGCCGAACCCATCGAACCCGAACATCCAGGTGTCCGCTCAGCTCTAGACAAGACCAAATATTTCCTCGTCTGAATGTTAAAAACTAAGACTAAAGACTAAAGGCAAAGTCAAAAAAAGATATCAAACTGTATGCCTGACTAAAGTGATCACTCTTTTGTTAAAGTGCAATACATTTTTTTGTATATTGAATCTGATGTGCAACATAGATCAAAATTTATTTTATAATACAGATAAAAGCTATATTACCTGAAAGTTAGAAGGGCCCTAGAGATGCAACCCCTGCTTCCTGCAACTGAGTGGCCTAAAAGTATATTTTAAAAGAAGTATGGGACTCATAGGGGTTTATTTACTGAAGCTGGAGAGTGCAAAATCAGGTTCACTTCTGCATAGAAATCAATCAGCTTTCAGGTTTTATTGTCAAAGCTTAATTGAACAAGCTGAGGTTAGAAGCTAATTGGTTTCTATACAGAAGTGAGCCTGGTTTTGCACTTTCCAGCATTAATAAATAAACCCTTTAGTGTTATATCTTAACACAAAGGTAAACATTTATTATATTGCAGCTTACCAGACCTTGATGTGGTGGCTGCATTAGTTTTCTTTTTCAGGCTTCTTCCCTTGATTTTCACTTGGTAATCCTCCTAGTAAAGCACTTCCTGTCGATTTGAGGTTGATTTACCAAAACTAGAGAATGCAAAATCTGGTGCAGCTGGTAGC
>CM053026.1:627958082-628035877 GCA_028564925.1 Lithobates sylvaticus | reverse complement strand
TTTTGCTGATGCTAGGTTTCATTTATAGAAACTAGAGGATAGGAAAAGGACATGTGTTGCCCATAGCAATCAGGTCATATGCCTGCATTCATTTTCTAACTTTTATTACAAAAATGACATCTGGAATCTGTCTGCATGCTATAGGCAACACACTATAATGGAGATAAAAAATAATTTAAAATATTTAAAATATATTTAAAGTATTCAGCCAGCACCTGCCATACTCAGTCCCAACTATAAAGCACGGTTATTGATTACGTTATCATTTGGTAATATTCATACCATCTTATTTAACCTCTACAAGTGCAGAAATGTGTATATAAGAGGTTACAATGCAAAGGCAAATTAATAAATGGACAGGTACTGTTATGACAGTGGCACACATCAAAGGGAAATTATAATAGTTTTCGGTCATTTATGTTACTTTTTTTGAGCTTACACTTTTTTTATATATATATACTTTTATAAAATCTTGAATTCACAAAGATTTTATAAGAACTCACAAGTGAAACAGACATTGTTCTGTCTAACTTTAAAGTGGTGGGACACCCTGAAAACAAAAACTTTTAAAAATGTTAGTAACAATTTCAAATGAAAAAAAAATATAAATATTTTTTTTTTACTTACCAGAAATGACTGTTGCTAGGCAGATTGTCCTAATCTGCCTCCTCCAGCTCTGCGGTGATCTTCTCTCCTTCCGTCTTCTATGGATTGGGGCGCAGTGTGTTATGGGAACTGTGTCCCACAACACATTGCGTTCTCCATTCACAAATCCCACTCGTGCATGCGCAGTAGGCCGTTTCCCTTACTGAGGATGGTGGCGCTGGATCCGGAACGCCGAGGGACATCTCGGCCTCCACGAACAGCATCGCGGGCGCCCTGGGAGGGTAAGTGTACTTATTAAAAGTCAGCAGCGACTTTTTTTTTAGCTGCTGACTTTTACATTTTTTTTTTTTTAAGCTGACACACCACTTTAAGTAGGAACAAATATATAGATAAGGTTTTTATCTAACTTTCCTGTTCTTTATGCCTATTTTGGATCAGCCACTTATATAGTAGAACAATCAGTGGATTTGCATATAAGACAAGCAACTAGTATTTATTTAAAAATAGGTTAGAAATAGCAGCATCTATATTTCCTTTGGCAGTTTTTTTTTTTTAAATATAGTGTGATAGTGTGTACCTGTGACAATTATTAACCATTTAAGTGATAATTGCACTGCTAACCTAGCCCCTCTTCCCTTCCCCAGATACATATATACTCCACTTTAATGGCTGTGGCCTCCAAGGTCTGTTTACTCACCCCTGCTGATCTTCGATGTGCCAACCACCCTTACATAATAGCTCCCCATAGGACACGTGGAAGGAGGCACTTGAGAGATAGCCCACAGAAATCTGTGATAATCTACTTCACTAGGGATAGACAGTATAACAGGATGGGTAATTGTTTAAATGATCAGACACAGGGGCGGCACCAGGTGAGTGCTTATAGCACCCCCACAAATATTGCTAGTACCCCCATAGCTTCCCTTTGTTTAAAAAAGGTGACAGCTCTAGCTGAAAATGCTAGAGGAGGAGCAAAGATGGTCTGCCATGTGTGAGTGACTGAGTTTTCTTCTTCAGTAATTCTCTGCATCTGTAATTCTTCAGCCCAGTATCTTGGCTAGTATACTGCACACAAACCAGCTGGGAACTGCTCATGGTGGCACTGCATACTGCGCACTGCCCCCACTGCATACTGCTCACTGCTCCACTGTATACTGCTCACTGCTCCACTGTATAATGCTCACTGCTACACTGTATAATGCTCACTGCTCCACTGTATAATGCTCACTGCCCCCTGTATACTGCTCACTGCTCCACTGTATACTGCTCACTGCTCCACTGTATAATGCTCACTGCCCCACTGTATACGGCTCACAGTTCCCACTGAAGACCGCTCACTGCCCCCACTCCATATCACTCACTGTCCCCACTGAATACCACTCACTGCCCCTACTCCATACCACTCACTGTCCCCACTGAATACCCCTCTCGGCCCCCACTTCATACCGCTCTCTGCCCCCACTCCGGCGCTCACTGTCCACACTGCATACTGCTCACTGCTCCACTGTATACTGCTCCACTGTATATTACTCACTGCCCCACTGAATACCACTCACAGTTCCCACTGAATACCGCTCACTGCCCCCACTCCATACCGCTCACTCTCCCCACTGAATACCGCTCTCTGCCCCCACTCCATACCGCTCACTGTCCCCACTGAATGCCGCTCTCTGCCCCCACTCCATATCGCTCACTGTCCACACTGCATACTGCTTCCTGTCCCCACTGCATACCGCTTACTGTCTCACTGCATACTGATCAGTATCACCACTGCAAACCATTCACTGCCCCACTGCATACCTCTCACTCTCCCTGCTGCATACTGCTTACTGTCCCTACTGCATACCACTTACCATTCCTACTGCATACCGCTCACTGCCCCCACTGCATATTGCTCACTGCCCCCACTGCCTACCACTTACTGTCCCTACTGCATACCACTCACTTTCTCACTGCATACTGCTCACTGTCACCATTGCATGCCATTTCACTGCCCCACTGCATATCTCTCACTGTCCCCACTGCATAACGCTCACTGACCCTTTGTATACCGATCACTGTCCCCGCTGCACATCGTTCACTGCCCCACCGCATACCACTCACTGTCCTTACTGCATACTACAAATTTTCCCCACTGCATACCGCTCATTACTCACACTGAATACCACTCACTGTCCCACTGCATACTGCTCACTGTCTCTACTACTTACCATTCACTACCCCACTGCATACCGCTCACTGCCCCACTACATACCACTCACTGACCAACTGCATGCCACACACTGCCCCCACTAAAAACCTGCTCACTGACTGCCCAGGAACTATATACTGCTCACTGACTTTCTTGCCACTACATATGCTCACTGACTGCTCACCATTATGTACTGATCACTGACTGCACAACCACTATCTACTGATTTCCCTGCCCATATTGTATATACTGCTCACTGACTGCCCTGCCACTGCATATTGCACATTATCCTGCCACCACATACTGTTCCATTACTGCCCTGACACTGCCAGTACATACTGCTCCTGGTCTGTTCTGCATTGCCATTGGGTACTGTGCATGGCGCTACTTGTTTAGTACTACATGCTGCTCACTCCATATACCAGACAATGCACACCTCTGCACTGACATTTCCTACTCTTCACTGTACCACACTGCCACCTGCTCACTGCACTTTCTGTACATGCTGCTCTGCACTGACTGAAACTGGAGCCGAGTTTTGCCTGCACTAGTACAGACAGTTACACTGAGTGGGGGGGGGGCTCTTTCAGGTAGATTCTAATGGGACCCTATCATTTCTAATAGGGGCTCTGTGCAAGCTGATTATCAGTATACAAGGGACACCTTGGCCATCATTGAACATGTGTACCTTAACTACCAGTATGGGGAGGGGCACACTGACCACTAGAGTTGGAGTTGTAGAGAATGGTTTGGACAGAGCAAAAAGTCAGCCCAAACATTGCCTGTTTGCCCATTTGGCCGAATTTGCAGGGTGTTCAGCTGGTGTTTGCCCCACTGTATGCCCTGCAATGCGCAGTGCATTCTAAACCCCAGATTAGGCAAAGCTATGTCCAATCAGCGTACAATGAATAGCTGGTTGTTAAGGAGCCCTAAAGCACTTTGTCTCCATGTTGATGGGAACAAGGGCCTCACCCCACAACCCTGGGCTGCGGTTGTGGGGGTCTGCAAGCAGGGGGCTTATTGGAATCTGGAAGCCCCCTTCAACAAGCCACAACCGGTGCATTCGGGGTCGGTGACGTCACAAGAGGGCGGTGCAACCAGGGAACATTGCTAGGTGGCCCCACCCCTTACCTATATAAGAACTATAAAATGGCAAGCCAGGCATTCGGCAGTTTGCCTTAGTTGACAGCGGAACAATTTTTTTTCTTTTTCAGGTCTGGCAGAGAAGCGGGTGTCCTGATTGACGATGGATTGGGGATATTGTTTTTTATTTGTTAATAATGGAATTGTCAAAAACTGTCTCTGTTTTTTTTATTACTTTTTGACACATTTTAATGAATGGGTAGGGGTACTGTGTGAACCGAACAAAGGGGGTGTTCAACCCATATCTACTGGCCACCATTGTACAGACTGGCCACACTGACAAAGTAATATTGTATACAGTCCTGACCCCCACACACTATACACTACATAATGCTGATCACCATTAAGATATTTGTATATCACTATCATATCTCCTCTCAAGCATCTCTTCTCCAAGGAGAATACATTTAGCGCTTTTAGTCGTTCCTCATAATTGAGGTCCTCCAGTCCCCATATTAGTTTAGCTGCCCTTCTCTGGACTCTCTCCAGCTCCAAAACATCCTTTCTGAGGATTGGTGACCAGAACTGAACAGAATACTCCAGATGCGGCTAAACCAGAGTTTTATAAAGTGGGAGAATTATCTTTTTATCTCTGGCGTATATATATCTTTTTAATGCATGCCAATATTCTGCGGGCTTTGGTAGCCGCAGGTTGACACTGCATGCTAGTGGTCAGTCTGCCTTCTACTAGGACCCCTAGATCCTTCTCCATCCTAGAAGCTCCTAGGGGTTCTCCCCCTAATGAGTAACTTTATTACTTTTATATTTTTACTTTTACTTTTTACTTTTATATTTTCACCTTCAAGTGCATTACCTTACATTTTTCAATGTTCTCTTGTAAAGTTTTGATATCCTGCTGTCTTGTTATAGCCCTACATATTTTTGTTTCGTCAGCAAACACTGAGATCAAGCTATTTATCCCACCCTCTATATCATGTATTAATAAATTAAACTGAATTCATCCCAGGACAGAGCCTTGGGGTATCCCACTAACCACTGTAGACTATTCTGAGCATACGTTATTTATCATCACCCTTTAGACACGCCCCCGTAGCCAGTTTTCTATCCAAGAACAAACCTTATGGTCCATGCTCAATTACTAGAACAGGTGGCTTCATAAACAGTCACTATAAGATTCTATACCAAACAGAGTGTCTAGCTGAAAATCCCTACTTCAGTAAAGAATATAGAAGAATATAGGGTAGCTCTGGTAACACAGTAGGATAGCTGAAGGAATCCAAGGCCTGAGTAGACAAAGGAGCCAACCCGCTGTGAGTGCAATACTTTATTATCAATTACCAGTTGAGGAGGAGCTCCCTATAATAGCTTTTCAATTTTTTTCAAAGGAAATTGCCAAATAAGTAAACCACTTAAAAATTACACAAGTATCAAAAAAAGTGGTGCAATAAAAAAATGGCGGGTACACATTACCACACAATGTTATTAGACATATAAAAGCATGCATCAACCATACTGACGCATTCCAGAGTCACCAAACTCCTTCTTCAGGGAAAGTTTGGCAATTTACTGTAGGTGTAGTTTACAAAATGAAAATCATATTAGAACATATACCAATACTCATACGTATAAGCAGTGGGTACTTACAGTGTCTCCAAAACCATTGGCTAAAAATGGTCACATGGAAAAAAAAGAGAAAAGAGAAGTGCCAATCTAGCGGTAGGTAAGCAGGATCCTATAGATTGTGTGGTAAAGAAAGTGGATAGAGGCCTCAAGAGCAACGAGATGGCCTTGGCCAATATGCACTGTGATCACCTGGCACCAACAGAGAAGGAGACATAATGAGCGGAGAATATATGTATAATATCGTATTATATAACAGTATCTCATTCAAAAATATTGTGTCGTTTTGATTAGACACCTACCAAACATCTACTATGCAATGATATCTCAATGGATGGTCTCAGAGTAGCTCAGAGGTATCAGAGTGGCTGTCTGTATATCAAGATGTGTATGGTTCCCAGTTCAATTAGGGATAAATAAAAGTTATAAAAAGATTTTAAGCTCCATCCTGTGTGTTTCAGAAATGATATGTGAGAAAGGGGGGGGGGGGCGATATTTTGGTCATAACAAAGAAAATACCAAAGATTTTTGATTGATAGTTTCTCAGTAAGTTACATCAAAGCAGCTCAAAGGTATCAAAATAGCTGTCTGTATATCAAGACGTATATATATTTCCAAATCCATCTCGGGCTATATGGGCAGTAAAAAGTGTTGATCTGTCATCAGTATTGGACCTAAACATATGTACATGTACATACACAGCCTTGTGTATAACAAAAAAGGAGCAGAGACATAACCAGCACAATCCACTCTATAGACCTCCCGTGCTATGCAGCAGCATAAGAGAAGGAATAGATGACTCGGTCCATGTAGGCGCTGCTATCAATTTATACAGCGGCTACATCCTATTGGACCACCCCAAAGAGGTGGAGATACGCTACATGTGCTCTGGCATCTTCAATTTCGCCAGGGCCAATGCAAAGATCCCCCGGGAACCCGGCGCTCAGCCCCGCCCCACCACGCCCACCAGAACCTAGTGTCATGTGCAGGATGGTATCATTGGAGAAATGATATCCTTCTCCAGGGTTCAGCCACACTTCTCCTCACTAATAATTTCAGCATAATTTTTCTCCTGTAGTCTAATTCATTTTACTTGATTTTTTGTTTCTAATGTAATATGATCTTCTAAATCTCAATATGCAGACGCTTGAATGCGCCCCATATCATGGCTTGACCGGTCCATCTTTATTTATGATTATGATTTTACACCATCTCCTCATCTTTTTTCTCTTCCCTCCCTTCTTCCCCTCCTTTTTTTCAGAATTGTCATATCTGGCTTTCTTCTTACATATATAGGTGTCTGCTTTTGATTAACTTTTTCTTTACAACTTCACACAGGTCTTCACCGGGTGGGTTCAGATTGATGTGCGCCTGGCACGCATAGGCTGCTCGACTTCACTTTGCCTTGTGGAATGAGCGATCGTCTGCATTGGCCCCTTTATTGCTGGTCCTTCTGGGATGAGTGAGCTCTTTCCTTTGTCCATCTGGAATGCACAACACAGTTTCCTGATCTGTTCCCCTGGCAACAGTTGGGTTGGCGCATGCGTGTCGGTGGGCTCCTGGTGTGGGACGTTGTCCCACACGACACGAGGTTCTGGTGGGCGTGGCAGTGCGGTGCCATGCATCGGGTTGTACCCACTCCTGCTCATACATATGAATATTGGTATATGTTCTAATATGATTTTTATTTTGTAGACCACACCTACAGTAATCCGGAAAACTATCCCTGAGGAAGGAGTTCAGTGACTCTATAATGCTTCGGATTGGTTGATGAATGCTTTTACATGTAGATTTCAAGAAAGCTATTCTGTTTAATAACATTATGTGGTAATGTATTGCACCACTTTTTTTTAATATTCAAGTTGTATACTCTTTTGACAATAAATACATTTTGATCTTTTAACAATAACAAGTATATATGTACACTCTCTTAGACTTTAAAGTCTGATTTTTCATAATAAAGGGGGAAACCTATTTTTCTATAATTAAAGGGATGTGGCCACATTAAGCAGATATATTCAACCTCTACTTCTCTTGTGCTCAAGGGAAGTTGCATGCTACTGAGCTCTGGCCTAGCTACCCACACACTTGTTCTGAAAGTGAAGGGCAGCTCATCTCTCTGAAGATCACTTGCTACCATTGCTTCAGCTGGTGTGACTATTCTGCTGAGCTAGGAAAACAGAGAAATATATCTTTCCTGGGCATTTCCAGAAAGTCAGGTAGTTGTTGGAAATGTGTTAAAGTTAAAGAAAAGCCTAATTATAACTATTTTTAAAAATGTTCTCTTACCCATCCTGGGTAACCTATATAAAAATGATCTGTATACTTACCTATTTTTAATCTGCACTGTACTGGTCATGTGTTCCTGCAGCTCCAGCTCAGGGAGCGCTCTACACCAGATGGGAATTTCTGGAGCCGTAACATCACCCATAGGCTCCCATGACCCAGCTGTTGTTGAGACCCCCTATTCCCTGATGCCCCACTCAATAGTTCAGTGACACAGGGGAGCCAGAACTGCAGGATCAGACCTGGACCAGACCAGACCAGAGTGGATTAAAAATAGTTAAGTACACACATCTTTTTTATACAGGTTAGGCAGAATAGGTAGGAAAAAGGAACATTTTTAAGAAAAGATAATGTTAGGTTTTTCATATTCATGTTTGTGGTTGTGCCCCCCAATTACCACCTTCTGGGAGCAAGTGACCACGTACATATTGTACATTAAGTCGCTGGTAGTCCTATTACCAAGAACCCTCTCCTTTACCTTTTTAACTATGAACCCTCGGATGATCACCTTATTCTCCAACAATCTAGATGTTCTCCCAAACAGTTTTACACTATGTCATGTTTTGTCTTATGTTTAAACAAATGCATCAAATTGTCTGAAACAAGAATAAATTACACCATGTGAGATCATTTCAAATGCCATTAAAAGCATAGGGTAAAGAATGTAGTGCAGTGGAACTCATGTTTACTGCAGATATCCAATCATCATTTAAAGGAGGTAATTTTTTTTCAAATCCACTACACAAATTGTCTTTTGTGGTATTTGTTGGATCACAACATTCTTCTCAGCCGCCTCAAGGAAGTGGCAGGAGTTACAGATGGAGATCTGCCATGGTTCGCTTCCTTCTTAGGAAACCTGTCGCAGACAGTGAAACTAGGAGCCTTCACTTCAGAAACCTGGGCAATTTCTTATGGAGTTCCTCAAGGATCACCATTGTCACCAGTACTCTTCAACATTTACATCCGGCCACTCTTCAAAATTATCAGCAAATCAGATCTATGTTTCCACTCATACACAGACGACACTCAACTGTACTTCCGTATCACCGGACAAAAAGACCAATACCAGGAACTAGGAAAATGTCTCACATTGATAGATGACTGGATGACCACTAGCTCCCTCAAACTTAATGGATCAAAAACTGAACTACTGCTCCTCAACGCAAACCGAAGTAAAAAAATGAAGACCCCATGGATCCCACCAACCATCCTTGGACAGACCATCCTCCCAAGCACCAAAGCCAAAAGCCTCGGAGTCATCTTTGATTCAGAGATGACCATGGATACACAAATAGGATCAGTAATCAGCGGATCCCATCATCTCCTCCGCATGCTTCGCAGACTTATCCCATTCATCCCGGAAAAGGAGAAAGCAGTAGTAGTAGGAACCATCATCAATTTGCGTCTCGACTACGCAAACTCCCTCTACATAGGATTACCGGATTACCAGATCGCACGCCTACAAGTCATCCAAAACGCAGCAGCAAGATTAGTCACTGGAAAGAAACCCTGGGAATCCATCTCCCCATCCCTAAGGTCCCTTCATTGGCTCACGGTAAAAGATAGGATCACATTCTTCAAGACCCTCTGCCTCACCCACAAATGTACACAAGGAAATGCTCCACAATACCTCTGTGAGAAAATAGAAAAATACATACCGAATCGCAGACTTCGATCGACAAACCAAAATCGCCTACTCATCCCCAAAGCCCGCTACAAATGGAAGGGAGAACGAAGATTCGCAGTACAGGGACCTCGGCTATGGAATGCTCTACCAAACAACATCCGCTTGGAAGAAAACCATCAGGCCTTCAGGAAAAAAACTCAAGACCCACCTCTTCTAATATAGCAGGACAACAAGGGCAGGCAAGCGCCTTGAGGTGATTCAGTTCGCATGTGCAGCGTTATACAAATCATTCATTCATTTGTGGATGAGGCTCTTTATCTTCTCAGATGGTAAAGCTGCCCATTCCTCTTGGCAAAAAGCCTCCAGTTCCTGTAAACTCTTGGGCTGCCTTGCATGAACTGCACGTTTGAGATCTCCCCAGGGTGGCTCAATGATATTGAGTTCAGGAGACTGAGATGGCCACTCCAGAACCTTTACTTTATTCTGCTGTAGCCAATGACAGGTCGACTTGGCCTTGTGTTTTGGATCATTGTCGTGTTGGAATGTCCAAGTACGTCTTCAGCTTCCTGGCTGACGAATGCAAAGTTTCTTCCAGTATTTTTTGATAACATACTGCATTCATCTTGCCATCAATTTTGACCAAATTTCCTGTGCCTTTGTGGTTTACACCTCCCAAAAACATCAGCGATCCACCTCCATGTTTCACAGTAGGAATGGTGTACCTTTCATCATAGAACTTGTTGACCTCTCTCAAAATGTAGTGTTTATGATTGTGGCTAAAAAGCTCAATTTTGGTCTCATCACTCCAAATGACATTGTGCCAGAAAGTTTGAGGCTTGTCTCTGTGCTGTTTGGTGTATTGTAAGAGGGATACTTTGTGGTATTTGAGTAGTAAGGGCTTTCTTCTGGCGACTCGACCATGCAGCCCATCTTTCTTCAAGTGCCTACTTAATGTGCATCTTAAAACAGCCACACCACATAGAGTCCTGTATTTCACCTGAAGTTATTTGTGGGTTTTTCTTTGCATCCTGAACAATTTTCCTGGCAGTTGTGGCTAAAATTTTAGTTGGTCTACCTGACCATGATTTGGTTTCCACAGAACCCTTAATTTTCAACTTCTTAAGAGAGTTTGAACACTGCTGATTGGCATTCTCAATATCTTTGATATCTTTGTATATCCCTTTCCTGTTTTATACAGTTCAACTACCTTTTCACGCAGATCCATTGACAATCCTTTGCTTTCCCCATGATTCAGAATCCAGAAACTTCAGTACAGCACTGGATGAAAGATGCAAGGGTCTGTCAGGAGTGCAGAAACTCATTGACCTTTTATACACACACACACACACACTAATTACTAGACATGTGCACACTGAAATATTTTGTTTCGGAATTTCATTTTCATCCGAAAAATACATTTATTTAGTTACTCCCAAAATTCGTTTTTTTTATTATGTTTCGTTAAAAAATGCATTTGTTCGAAAATCCAAAATAATTAAGCTTGGATCTGTTATTGAAGGCTTATGGAGTCTGTCGAATGTTCTAAGAAGATTCAACGGAGCAGCTAAACTGTACGACGCCACAATCGTACATTTCCGGTCAAATGTTCCACCTACAAGCTATAGTAGAATTCTAATGTTGTATGACACTAGTAATAATTTTATTTATTAATTATTATTACTAGTCAACCAACATTAGAATTCTTCTATAGCCTATGGGCAGAGCATTTGACCATAAATGTCCGCTCGCGCCGACTGCTTCGTCGAATCTTTATGTCAAATATTTTCTTTCTATGTCGAATATTTAATCTTGGACTAATAGAGTTAGGTTAGGCACATTTGACCTTTTTTGCTATTGTCTCTATAATGTCAAATCTTTTCTCTGTATGTCAAATCTTTTCTCTCTATGTAGAATAATCTTGGACTAATAGAGTTAGGTTAGGCACATTCAACCTTTTTTGGTATTGTCTCTATAATGTCAAATCTTTTCTCTCTATGTCGATCTTTTCTCTCTATGTAGAATAATCTTGGACTAATAGAGCTAGGCACATTTGACCACAGGTTCGATGGACACAGATCACTATTGTCAGCGTTATGTCGAATTTTCTATCGAAACGAAAATAAAGCAATTGTTTATGTCGGATCTTTCGTTTTTCGGATTCTGCACATTCGTTATCATTTGTTAAAACGATAACGAAAATACCCAAAATTTGGACGAAAATGCATTCGGACAAAAACGAATGCACATGTCTACTAATTACAAGCAAACAGATCACAGGTGAGGATGGCTACCTTTAATAGCCATTCAAACCCCTTTGTGTAAACTTGTGTGCATGTGATCAGGCCAAAATCACCAGGGTATGTACACTTTTGATCAGGATCATTTGGGTTGTTTCTGTTGTGATTATGACTTAAAGGGGTTGTAAAGTTTTTTTTATTTTTTATTCTATAAATAGGTTCCTTTAAGCTAGTGCATTGTTGGTTCACTTATCTTTTCCTTCTATTTCCCTTCTAAATGTTTTTTTCTTTGTTTTCTTTGTCTGAATTTCTCACTTCCTGTTCCTCCTCAGTAAACTGTTCAGTAAGCTGTTCTGGCTGGCTAAACACCGCTCGGATGATGGTGTGAAGTTTACTGAGGAGAAACAGAAAGTGAGAAATTCAGACAAAGAAAAAAAACATTTAGAAGGGAAATCAAAGGAAAAGGTAAGTGAACCAACAATGCGCTAGCTTAACCACTTCAGCCCCGGACCAATTGGCAGCCAAAGGACCAGGCCCCTTTTTGCGATTCGGCACTGCGTCGCTTTAACTGACAATTGCGCGGTCGTGCGACGTGGCTCCAAAACAAAATTGGCGTCCTTTTTTTCCCACAAATAGAGCTTTCTTTTGGTGGTATTTGATCGCCCCTGCGGTTTTTATTTTTAGCGCTATAAACAAAAATAGAGCGACAATTTTGAAAAAAATTCAATATTTTTTGCTTTTTGCTATAATAAATATCCCCAAAAAATATATAAAAAAACGTTTTTTTTTCCTCAGTTTAGGCCGATACGTATTCTTCTACATATTTTTGGTAGAAAAAATCACAATTAGCGATTATTGATTGGTTTGCGCAAAAGTTATAGCGTTTACAAAATAGGGGATAGTTTTATAGCATTTTTATTAATATTTTTTTTTTACTAGTAATGGCGGCGATCAGCGATTTTTATTGTGACTGCGACATTATGGCGGACACATCGGACATTTTTGACACATTTTTGGGACCATTGTCATTTATACAGAAATCAATGCTATTTAAATGCATTGATTTCTGTATAAATGACAGTTGTAGTGAAAGAGTTAACCACTAGGGGGAGGGGAGGGGTTATGGGCTCTGACGTGTGTGTTTTTTTTACATTAGGGGACGGGGCTGACGTCTGACATCATTGATTGGCTTTCCCGATGACCGGGAACAGCCAATCAATGACAGGCAGAGTAGGAAGCGCGGGAGAGGTTTGTTTACACAAACCTCTCCCCGTTCTTCAGCTCCGTAGCCCGATCGCAGGACACCAGCGGCGATCGGGTCCGCTGGTCCTGCAGCCGGGGTCACGGAGCTCCCGACCGGGTCGCGAGCGCACCGCTGGCGGCGCGCGCGACCCACGGGCAGGCAAATTAAAGGGGACGTACAGGTACGTGGTTTGGCCTGCCTGTGCCATTCTGTAGACGTATATCTACATGAGGCGGTCGGGAAGCGGTTAAAGGAACCTATTTAGAAAATAAAAAATGAACCTTTACAACCCCTTTAAAGAGAGTAAACACAGTAGATTGATAATAAATGGTTTCAGCCAAACACTAACCATGAGTGAAAGAAATGTTTTTGTTCTCCACTCATTACCTGTATTAACTGCACCTGTTTGAACTCGTTACCTGTATAAAAGACACCTGTTCACACACTCAAACAGACTCCAACCTCTCCACAATGGCCAAGAACAGAGAGCTGTATAAGGACATCAGGGATAAAATTGTAGACCTGCAGAAGGGTGGCATGGGCAAGCAGCTTGGTGAGAAGGCAACAACTGTTGGCGCTATTATTAGAAAATGGAAGAAGTTCAATATGACGGTCAATTTCCCTCGGTCTGGGGCTCCATGCAAGATCTCACCTTGTGGGGCATCAATGATCATGAGGAACGTGAGGGATCAGCCCAGAATTACACGGCAGGACCTGGTCAATGACCTGAAGAGAGCTAGGACCACAGTCCCAAAGAAAACCGTTAGTAACACACTACGTCATCATGGATTAAATTCCTGCAGCGCATGCAAGGTCCCTCTGCTCAAGCCAGCGCATGTCCAGGCCCGTCTGAAGTTTGCCAACGACCATCTGGATGATACAGAGGAGGAATGTGAGAAGGCCATGTGGTCTGATGAGACAAAAATAGAGCTTTTTGGTCTAAGCTCAACTCGCCATGTTTGGAGAAAGAAGAATGATGAGTACAAACCCAAGAATCCCATCTCAACCATGAAGCATAGAAGTGGAAACATCATTCTTGGGGCTGCTTTTCTGCAAAGGGGACAGGATGACTGCACAATATTGAGGGGAGGATGTATGGGGCCATGTATCACGAGATCTTGGCCAACAACCTCCTTCTTTCAGTAAGAGCATTGAAGATGGGCCGTGGCTGGGTCTTCCAGCATGACAATGACCTGCAACACACAGACAGGGCAACTAAGGAGTGGCTCCGTAAGAAGCATCTCAAGGTCCTGGAGTGGCCTAGCCAGTCTCCAGACCTGAACCCAATAGAAAATCTTTGGAGGGAGCTGAAAGTCTGTATTGCCCAGCGACAGCCCTGAAACCTGAAGGACCTGGAGAAGGTCTGAATGGAGCAGAGGGCCAAAATCCCTGCTGTAGTGTGTACAAACATGGTCAAGAACTACAGAAAATGTATGATCTCTGTAATTGCAAATAAAGGTTACGTTATATATACAAATATTACGTTCTGCTTTTCTGATGTATCAAATACTTTTGTCATGCAATAAAATGCAAATTAATTACTTAACCGCTTCAGCACCGCCCGCCGTCATATGACGTCCACAAGGTGGATCTCCCATCCTGGGTGGGCGTCATATGACGTCCTCGGATTCCCGGCCGCCTGGGGGGCGGGGCGCCGCGCGCGCGCGCACCCGCGGCATCGCTCGGGACCCGGTGCGAGTGCCCGGCGGCCGAGATGTCCGCCGGGCACCCGCGATTGCCCGTTAAAACAACGGGACCGGGCGGGACCGTGGAGCTGTGTGTGTAAACACACAGCTCCACGTCCTGTCAGCGGGGAGGAGACCGATCATGTGATCCCAGTACGGAGGATCACATGATCGGTCTCCTCCCCTTAAGTCCCCTCCCCCTACAGTTAGAATCACGTCTATTAGGGAACACATTAACCCCTCCAGCTCCCTCTAGTGTTAACCCCTTCCCTGCCAGTCACATTTACACAGTAATCATTGCAATTTTATAGCAACGATCGCTGTGTAAATGTGAATGGTTCCAAAAATGTGTCAAAAGTGTCCGAAGTGTCCGCCGCAATGTCGCAGTCACGAAAAAAAATCGCAGATCCCCGCCATTACTAGTAAAAAAAAAAAAAAAAAAATTCAATAAATCTATCCCCTATTTTGTAGACGCTATAACTTTTGCGCAAACCGATCAATATACGCTTATTGAAATTTTTTTTACCAAAAATATGTAGAAGAATACGTATCGGCCTAAACTGAGGAAAAAAATAGTTTTTTTTTTTTTTAAAAATGGGATATTTATTATAGCAAAAAGTAAAAAATATTGTGTTTTTTTTTTTCAAAATTGTCGCTCTTCTTTTGTTTATAGCACAAAAAATAAAAACCGCAGGGGCGATCAAATACCACCAAAAGAAAGCTCTATTTGTGGGAAAAAAAGGACGTCAATTTTGTTTGGGTGTAACGTCGCACGACCGCGCAATTGTTAGTTAAAGCGACGCAGTGCCGAATCGCAAAAAGTGCTCTGGTAAGGAAGGGTGTTTAAAAGCCCTGTATTGAAGTGGTTAATAATCATACAATGTGATTTTCTGGATTTTTGTTTTACATTCCGTCTCTCACAGTTGAAGAGTACCTATGATAACAATTACAGACCTCTACATGCTTTATAAGTAGGAAAACCTGCAAAATTGTCAGTGTATCAAATACTTGTTCTCCCCACTGTATATATATATATCTATATATATATATATATCTATATATATATATCTATATATATATATATATACACAATCACCAGATCAAAGAATTGGTATGTTGTCTATAATAAATATTTGCTTTTGGGTTTAATGACGCTTTAAGAATGTTGTAGGCACACATAATGTTGTTGTGTACATGGGTATTTGTGTTTATCAGAGCTGTTTTTCTTGTCTTATACTGTAAGTCAATGGTTAGAAAAACAACTCTGAAGCAGGTCTGAAGGGAGTCAGAAGCAGCTTATAAGAAAACCCTAATCATTTTAAATGCATTGCATGTGCCTGTAGAATGTACTTAAAATCATTTTCACAAGCTTTTATTATGATGTATGTTTGTTATGAAGAGCAGACACTACTTCATCTATCAGATGGCGGTCTGGCAGTCTCTAATTTACCTAGTAATGACAGTAGGACATGATTCTCTCCTTGTCATTCGATAACATCTACATTCATATCTATTTAACTTTTTTTGTTGTTATTCTGATGACATAATCTGCTAGAGGCAGGTAAGATATAGATCGGGAGGCATTGATCCCCTCTTCCCTATCTTATAACCACATGTTACTGTTAAGTATCAACTCATGCAAAAAAATGATAAATGAAAAAAAGCCTTCATTTTGTGTGGTCATGTTATTATTCATCTATATCAGAACTGACTTACAATATCTAAAGTACTTTATTTCTGTCTTTCAGTGCATAGGTAAGGAGTGGGTGCTAGCAAAAAGAGAAGCTGGTACGTTGCTTTAACCACTTGCCTACCAGGCACGAACACCTCCTTCCTGACCAAGCCATTTTTCAGCTTTCAGCACTGTCGCATTTTGAATGACAATTGCGCGGTCATGCAACGCTGTACCCAAATAACATTTTTATCATTTTTTCCCCATAGATAGAGCTTTATTTTGGTGGTATTTGATCACCTCTGCGGTTTTTATTTCTTGCGCTATAAACAAAAGAAGAGGCACAAGTTTGAAAAAACATAATATTTTTTACTTTTATTATAATAAATATCCAATTATTTTTATTTTTTGAACAAATTTTTTCCTCAGTTTAGGCCGATACGTATTCTTCTACATATTTTTGGTAAAAAAAAATCGCAATAAGCGTATATTGATTGGTTTGCGCAAAAGTTATAGCGTCTACAAAATAGGGGATAGATTTATGACATTTTTATTATTATTTTTTTTTTACTAGTAATGGCGGCGATCTGCGATTTTTATCGTGACTGCGACATTGCTGCGGACATATCGGACACTTTTGACACATTTTTGGGACCATTCACATTTATACAACGATCCGTGCTATAAAAATGCATTGATTACTGTATAAATGTGACTGGCAGGGAAGGGGTTAACACTAGGGGGCGCTGCAGGGGTTAATATGTTCCCTATGTTAGTGATTCTAACTGTGGGGGGAGGGGACTGACTGGGGGAGGGGACCGATCGGTGTCCCTATGTACAAGGGACACACCATCGGTCTCCTCTCCAGTGACAGGACGTGGATCTGTGTGTTTACATACACAGATCCACGTCCTGCTCAGTTACTTGGCAATCGTGAGTGCCCGGCGGACATCGCGGCCGCCGTGCACACTCATCGGGTCCCCAGCGGCGTGGCGTGCACATGCACGTGCCGCGGGAGGCGCGTGCGTGTGCACGCCGCGTTGCTGGGGACCCGATGCGCGTGCCCGGCGGCCGCGATGTCCGCCGGGCACTGGCGATTGCCCAGTAACCTAGTGGCCAAAATGGTATCGCCGTCATATGACGGCATCCTGTTACAAGAGCCGCACCGCTCCGCTGTCAATTGACAGTGGGCGGTTGGCAAGAAGTTTTATTAGATCAAGATTAGTCAGGATTCCTTTCATTATATCAGTAACTTCCACAGTAGTACTGTCTTTGTTATGTTAAATTGTTAATTCTAAAAGTAGTGCTTTCTTTATTATTTTAGACTGTCAGAGCTTAACCCTCTGACTGCCAAGCATGAGTTCTACTCATCTTGTCAATCAAAGGGTTTAAAAAGCTCATGGCTGTAGTAGCTCCCAAATGTAGAAGTTGTTGTAAATGCACTCACTTATGTAAAAATATGTACAGCTAAGATGCACATGCATACATAGTTACAGATAGCACAACACACATTAGGTATCCCTACACCCATGGCAGTCCGATGACTGGGGGAGAGGAGACTGAAGAAATGCTTCCTGCTGCCTGCAGATGACTGATGATATCACCCCATACTGGACCTGATTGGAGCTCAAGGACTGCTTTTTAATTATAATTTTGGTATATGCTTTTATATATGTTTTGATATATGTTGCTCTATGTTGTGACATGTCAGGAATTATGTTTGCAAACTTGAAAGTTAATGGTCCACTTTGAGGACACAAAGTTGTGTGGCTACACCACTGAAAATATTATTCATGTGATATATTAAAATATAATTTACTGAAAACCACTTAAAGTGTTTTTTGAAGGAGCTCATACTTCACTGCAACATTTTTACATCTCTGGTTGTAGCTCTGACCCAAACCTGATGCCAGAAACTACATTATAAAGAAAAGGGATCACAAAGAACAAAGTGCTTGGATATGCACAACAACATACCATTGAGGAACTCTCCTTTGAGAGTTACCTGGAAACATTTCTGGATTAATTTGGCTTTAATGTTGCGTGAGTGGCTGAACCAGAATAGGTATAGATACTGTATAAGGAGTTCTGACACGTCACCTGTGATGTGGTTTATGTCTTGGTCTCCCCTAATCAGGATGCCCTGTACGGTTTCAAGGTACAAGGCTCTCATCACCCCCCCCCCCCCATCTATCCCCACACTATAGGGATAGAGAATATTGGATACATATAATGTAGGGCATTGTTCATGTATATGTATGTTCTGTTTAAAGAAAGATTTTAGTTAGCTACAAAAAAAGCATGCCTCGAAGAAGCGGATGCATATACCGCAAAACATGTTGGCTACGTCTATGTAATATCTTTGTACAAAATGTTGTATACACACCATTGTTTTTATGTATTGGGGCAGGTATATTAATCCCCTATTGTTTTTAACCTCAATGTGTCAACTGTCTTTTTCTACTTTCCAATAAACAATATAAGGGCAGCACAGTGGTGTAGTGGTTAGCACTTTCACCTAGCAGTAATAGGGTCGCTGGTTCAAATCCCAACCACAACACCTTCTGCCTGGAGTTTGCATGTTCTCCCTGTGCCTGCGTGGGTTTCCTCCCACACTCCAAAAACATGCTGGTAGGTTAATTAGATTGTGTCAATAAAATTGGCCAAATAAGTGTATGTTGTATGTGTATGTGTTTGTAAGCATGTCAGGACCCCACAGGGCAAGGACCGCGCTATACCTCAGATGGACACCAGTGGCAAAAAGCACCCTGAGGCAATTCAGTTTGCATAGGTAGCGCTATACAAGTCATTCATTCATTCATAATATGAATATGTTTTTTATCTGTCTGGAGTAGACCATTTAACGCCCCAAATCAAATACAATTTCCTCTTTTCTGAGTTCTAACACTTTTTGTTGCACCCATTTACAGCTTGCTTGTGCCAATAGGAAAGATAAAAAACGAATGCAGCACAGTAAGCAGTAAATGTATTTTAAATGCAAGCAGTGTAAGTACCCAAATTTGACCTGGTATTAGCCTCTTGCAGAGTTGGATTGTAGGAGACAATCAGTTAATGTGTTGTCAAGAAGGGTGCAGATAGTAAGAGACAGCAGAGTAACAGAGATTAGTTCATTATTGTGCTGCAGGTTCAGGATGATCTGGGTTCAGAGCAAGTGGGTTGAATGATTCTGGCCATCAGACTGAGAACATCAAGCAGCAGAAAAAAGTACTGTAGGGGAGAATTTGGGATTGTACCTGAATTTTGCCCAATAAGCTGTAATGGGTTATTTATTTTGATCTAGTTGTTCTGGGTTGGAGTTCTACATAGCCAGGTAATTATGGCTGCCCCCATACTTCTTTCAAGTTTAAACTATTGGTTTAAACTATTGGTAGCCAGGTAACTAGAATTTTCAAAAGGAGATACAGTACGTAATGGCTCCTGCACATTTCTTTCATGACAGGTTTTCTTTAAGGCATGAAAAAAATCCCTTGGCATGAAGGCTAAATAGTTCAAGCTTTCTTTTCAAACAGAAATTGTGACTGAATAATGTTTGTATGACATAATTGCCCTTGTCAACCTTGAGAAGAGAATAAATAAACCTCCAAAAAGGAATGAAATCAATAAGCCACACACTGAGCACATAACTACAATGTATCTTTGTTCACAGAAAGAACACATACATCAATTTATTGTGTGCAGCTCGCAATATTTTCCAAATTTGATCTGTCTTCCAATGTATTAATGTTATTGATTTTGCTAAGGCTAAAGAGGATGATGTTGAAATCTCTGTACCTGAGATTACAGTCTCCTATTTTGTATTCCACAATCACAGCTGCTATGTGCTGCAAAGACATGTGGAAAAATAACTTGGAAGGTCATTAGTATGTAATTAAATATAGAAATGTAATTAATTTGATCTAAATATAAATTCTGGACGCCAAACACTTTTCCAGCATGGTAATGCAATGTGTCTCCATTGACCATTGGATTGCACTGGCATTATCCTTCAACAAATACAATAAAAAAACGTGTTTTAAAGATACATCCCTGCTGAGGATAAAATTCTTTGTAAGATACTCTTTGCAGCGATCCGACAGGTAATAAAGAAACATGAATAAATCATTGCCAATTAGAATTAAGTGGAGAAACTAAACCATTTGTTTAAAAATAATATATAAAGTGTGTATTTTCACATAAGGAAATATGATACAATATTTATTATGCACTGATATGCCATTTTACTTGTACAGATAATAATTTTAGATTGTGTTCATACACATGGTTAAATGTAGTGTCTGCTTGGGAACACAAGAACATAGAATGAGTTCTGTGGTGGGGTGGCAAAGGCTGCTATTATTGCAAGTAATATTAATTTTAACCACTTTAAGCCCTTGCCAATTTGCTGGCCAAAGACCAGAGCACTTTTTTCAATTCGGCACTGCAACGCTTTAACTGACAATTGCGTGGTCGTGCGACGTGGCTCCCAGACTAAATTGACGTTCTTTTTTCCCACAAATAGAGCTTTCTTTTGGTGGTATTTGATCACCTCTGTGGTTTTTATTTTTTGTGCTATAAACAAATATAGAGCGACAATTTTGAAAAAAAACACATTCTTCTTTACTTTTTGCTATAACAAATATCCCCCAAAAATATATAAAAAAAAACTTTTGTTTCCTCAGTTTAGGCTGATACATATTCTTCTACATATTTTTGGTAAAAAAAAATCACAATAAGTGTTTATTGATTGGTTTGCACAAAAGTTATAGCGTCTACAAAATAGGGGTTAGTTTTATGGCATTTTTATTACTAGTAATGGTGGTGATCTGCGATTTTTATTGGGGCTGCGACATTATGGCAGACACGTCGGCCAATTTGGACACATTTTTGGGACCATTGTCATTTTTACAGCGATCAGTGCTATAAAATTGCACTGATTACTGTAAAAATGACACTGACAGTGAAGGAGTTAATGACTAGCTGGTTAGGATGGGGTTAAGTGTGTCGTAGGGAGTGATTCTACCTGTTATGGGGAGGGGCTGTGTGTGACACATCACTGATCATAGCTCCCGATCACAGGGAGCTATGATCAGTGACAGTGTCACTAGGCAGAATGGGGAGATGCTTGTTTACATTAGCATCTCCCCATTCCTCAGCTCCGTGAGACGATCGTGGGTATCCCCGCAGGACCCGCGACCCTACTCACGGAGCTCACGGCAGGGTTTGCATGCGCTCTGTCGGCGGCGCACACGTGACCACATGGCGGCAAATTCAAAGGGATGTACCTGTACGCCCATTTGCCCAGCCGTGCCATTCTGCCGACGTAAATGTACATGCGACAGTCGGCAAGTGGTTAAAACAGTGAAATGGAAATTAAGTGCACCTTTCAATAAGCATATACTGTTTTGTCCCCAGTTCTTCCTATTATTTCTAATATATCTTTTTTTAATTATTTTTTATTGCAAAGCAAAAAAATAAAATGCAATACAAATAGATCCTGTATGTATCCAACCATACTCAATCCTATCCACTTTTGCTTCTATTCCTATTAATTTAAAATAAAAAAACTGTGCAGCACTAATATCTCCAAATGTGATCTTTAAAATATACACACCAAACACTTAATCCCAAAATAAATGAACAATAAATGGACAAAATATACTGTATATGCAAAGTGGTCTTTTCATTAAAAATAAAAGCCTAGGACATTGTTTTCCACTGTATGGTTTATATGGGATGAATCACATTGGTGTTAGCTGCTGGAAGAAGATCAAGTAAAGTGTTTATTTACTTAATCATTATGTGCATTATATTCCTGTTAACCCCTTTGTACATGTCTATTAGCATCCAACTGGCCATTCTATAGGTTCCCTTTTTTTTTTTTTTTTTTTTTAACTACTTATTTTAAATTTTGTACAATACAGTGCATTTCATCTTTTAAACATATTCCCTTACTTTATAATCTCACATCTATAACATACATTTTCTATGATATAAATTATTTATACTTTTACTTCTGCTATTTCCCTTGCACTTTCCTCCACTCCCTCACACGTACACGCCCCCCCCCGCCCCCACCCAAAAAAAAAAAAAAAATGTATATGTTATTTCCCCCTCTCCCCCCTCCCCACCCCCCAGCACCCCCCCCCCCCTCCAGTTTCCCCCTAAACGAAAAGTAGGGTGCCCATGTGTCGCTGTACCTCTCCTCCTGTTCCTTAATTGCCATTGTCAAATTTTCCATTAATTGAATTTCTCCCACTCTGGCCCACCATTGGGCCCTCGTGGGTGCTACGTCTTTTTTCCACAGAGCCGGAATACAGGCTCTCGCCGCCGTGAGAAGATGTTTTAGTAGTGATTTTTTGTATTTTTCCACAGACATAGGGACAAGATTTAACAAAAATGCAGCAGGATCTTCACCTAGTGACACCCCTGTAATTTCCTTTACTGTTTCCTCGATCATTTTCCAGTATTCTCTAATTTTGTCGCATTCCCAAAAAATATGCAGCATTGTACCCTCCGATTTTCCACATCGCCAACATGTATTTGTTATCTGCGGGAATATGCCATGTAGCATGCTTGGGGTCCTATACCACCGGGTAAGAATCTTATATCCTCCCTCCTGGTATTTACTTGCTATTGATGTTTTATGGACGGATCCCAGTATTTTTTCCTTTTGTTTTGGGGAGAACGTGAGCTTCAGATCTTCTTCCCAGGCACTTATATAACCTAAATTTTCAGGTGCTTCCAGTCTTGTAATCAGTTCATAAAAGTATGACAGTGGGTGTCTTAAGTTCTCGCCATCTAAACATATCTGCTCAAATTCCGACATCCCCCGGACTTCTGAATATTTTCGACTTTTTGAGTGGATATATGCACCCAACTGCATGGCTCTAAAATAGTCTAATTCTGGGGAAAATTCACTTTCTATCTCCCTTCTTGTCATTAATCTTCCCTCTTTTGAGAAGTGTATGATCCTATTTTTCCCCCTGCCTCTCAGGTCGCAGAATTTGTGGTCTAATAAGCCTGGCTTAAATTCATATGTACCTAGTATAGGTACCATAGGACTTGGTTCACTTGATATCTTATTTTTATTAAAGGATTTTTTACTTATGCTTAAAGTTGCCCCTATCAGTGGGTGTTTTTTAGCTATCGTTGGGATATCCTTTCCAGCCATCCATGCCAACCACTCTAAGGGGGCTTTACTCGCTATTTGTTCCATGAGTACCCATGGCTTCTTTTTTTTAGCACACCACTCCTTAATTCTAACTAAATGTGAGGCCTCCTGGTACCTACATGGGTCTGGAAATCCAATACCACCTTTTCCTTTAGGGAGAGTCAGAATCGATCTCCGTACTCTCGCAGGCTTTCCGGCCCATATAAAGCTCAGGAAACCTGATCGGAGTTCTTTTTATAAAACTTTGAGGAATCTTTACTGGCATAGTTTGGAATAGGTATAACAGCCGTGGCATTACATTCATTTTTATTATATTCGTCCTCCCAAACCAAGTAAAAATTTCTTTGTCCCATCTTTTCAGATCTATTTTTATTTGTTTTAACATTGGGGCATAATTTAGTTCAAACGCCCTGCTTAACATTTTAGGTATTTTAGTCCCCAGATAATCAATATATGAGTCTGTCCATCTAAATTTAAATTGGGAGGTTATCTGGTGGGTCAGAGATTCACTCATCTCCAATCCCATAGCTTCTGACTTGCTATAATTCACTTTGAAGTTGGCTATGTCCCCAAATTTCTGTAGCTCCCCAAGAGGGGAGGCAGGGATATGGCTGGAGAGGATATAAAAAAGATCAAGTCATCAGCAAAAGCTGCTAGTTTGTGTTCTTCAGTTTCTGTTTTTATACCTCTAATGTCACGGTTTGAACGGATTGTTCTTAGAAATGGTTCCATTGTAAGAATAAAAATGATGGGCGATAGTGGGCATCCCTGGCGTGTTCCATTCCGAATTTGAAAAGAATTCGAAAGTCTTTCATTTACTTTCACTTTAGCAGTCGGCACTGAATATAGATTTTGGAGCCATCTCAACATTCCCTCCCCTAGACCGATATGTTGGAGTGTGGCCCTCAGATACCGCCAGTCCACCCTATCAAACGCTTTTTCTGCGTCAGCTGATATTAATGTTAAGGGTTTGTGCTGGCTTTGTGACCAGTATATTGCATTTATTACTCTCTGTGTATTCTCCCTCCCTTCCCTCCCTGGGGTAAACCCTACTTGGTCGGGGTGGATCAATTCCGGTATATATTCAATCAATCTGTTAGCTAATATTTTGGAGAAAATTTTTAGGTCGACATTTAATAATGATATCGGCCGGTAGCTAGAGCACTGGGATGGGTCCTTCCCCTCTTTTGGAATAACAGCAATGTGGGCTAACAGTATCTCCTCAGGTAGCTTCTGTCCTTCCTGTATTGAATTAAATGCTGCTAAAAACCTTGGGAGCAGTTTCTCTTCGAATGCTTTATAGTAGGATAAAGAATACCCATCGGGTCCTGGCGCTTTGCCTACGGGTAAGGAGTTCAAGACTTTCCTGAACTCCTCAGCCGTTATTGGCTTGTCCAGATCCCGCAGGGCTTCTTCTGTTAATTTGGGCATTTCTGATAAACGTAGATATTCTCTAATTGCCTCCTCTTTCTTTTTATTTTTCCCTATGCTACCTTCACCCTCAAGTTGATAGAGGCCCTCATAATATTTCTTAAAGGCCTGAGCTATTTTCTCTGAGGAGTTTAATATCTCTCCTCCTTGCGATTTAATGCCCATTATTTGTCTCCTTATGTTGGGTTGTTTTAACGCTCTTGCTAACATCCTACTCGGCTTATTCCCATACTCATACATTATTTGACTATTCCGTTTTATCTTTGCTTTAGCTTGTTCGATGAGCAGGGAATTTAAATCGCCCCGTAGATTATTTAACTTCTCTTCTATTTTTTGTGCCTGAGTTTTTTTATGTACCATTTCTACTTCCCTGATATCTTTAAGTAAGGCTTCTATTTGTTCGTTCAATTTCTTTTTCCTATAGGATCCTAGAGAGATAAAGAGTCCTCTCATCACGCATTTATGCGTCTCCCAGATGCCAAATGGTGTTGTTTCTTCCGTCTCGTTTATTTGGAAGAAGGAGTCCATTTCGCTATCTAATATTTTTTTATACTCTCTATCCTTCAAAAGTGACTCGTTCATCTTCCACTGATATTCCCGATACTCTACTTCACCTAAATCCATTTCACAGCTGGTCGGTGCATGGTCGGATAATGTAAAAGAGCCTATATCAGCCTTTGTCAAGTGTGTCAGTCCCGTCTGCGAGACAAAAACATAATCAATACGGGTATATGTCTTATATTTCGCAGAAAAGAATGTATAGTCTCTTTCTTGGGTATGAAGTGTCCTCCACACATCCACCAGTTGCATATCGTTAAATAGTAGTTTTTTAATTTTCCTTATTTTGGTATATGTCAGATGGGAGGCGCCTCTTGAGGTGTCCATAAGGGGGTCCAAGACCACATTTAGATCTCCACCCATTATCAAACCCTCCCCATGTCTCTGAATCTCCCGAATACTAGTCTCTAAATAGTTAATCTGGTTGGTATTTGGGAGGTATAAATTCACCAGTGTCACCTTTTGTTGTCCTATTAGGCCTTTCACAATTAAAAGACGGCCCACCTCATCCTTTATTACTTTTAGTTCTTTCCATGGGGTCTGCTTAGATATCAGAATGGCCACTCCGTTTGATTTAGAGTTCTGGGAGTTCCCATGGTATACACTGGTGAATCCGTAGTCTCCCAAATTCGGTGTTTTTTTTCCACTAAAATGTGTTTCCTGTAGGAAAGCTATATGTGTTTTTAGTCTTCTCAATTCGGCGAGAAGCCTGACCCGTTTTTCCGGGATATTTAGTCCCTTAACATTATAGGAAGTAAACTTTATTCTAGTCATTTTAAAATTTTGCTAGGAGGGAGGGGCAGGAACCACAGGGGCGAGGGGGGGAGGGGGAAAGGGAGGAGACGAGGGGGCAGAAGAGAGAAGGGAAAAAAAAAAAAAAAAAAAAAAAAAAAAAACCTATCCGTTGATCTCGGGGGGAGACAACCCTGATGCGGCCTTCCTATATCAGCGTGCACCCCTTCATTGATACAACAAAAAAAATAAATAAAATAAAAAAAAAAAAAAAAACAAGAAAAAGGGAAAGAGAAGGGGGGAGCAGGAATACCCTGTTCTCCTCCCTTCCCCTTCTCTCTTGGTCGTCCCCGACTTATCCTCTACTCAGAGGAGGAACGACCAATGTGGGGGAGTGTCCCCAAACACGTCAGGAGCTCCGAACACGCCCCAGCGACTGCACATTTCTTAAGTCTGAAAATTATATAGATCCCTCTAGTTATTTACATTCACGTTGACATTTTCGCCTATTTAGGCAGTACCACATATATTGTCAGGTATAAGCCCCGTAATTAATAATCATTTCGGTCTACCTAACACAACTCTTACATTTCTATATTCCTTAATACTTTTCTTCTCATGCAGTGTTATTAACCATATGCCATTTACATCATCGTTACATCATCCCCGCATCTTTACATCTTGCCTTTTCCTCCTCCCCCCTCCATGCCCCCCCCCCCCATTCCCCCCAAATGGCTCCCCTCCACCTCACCTCCCCCGCCCCCCCCCCCAACTTCCCATGATGTGGTCTAGACTAATTGTTCCTTACCCTTTCCTCCCTCTCCTTCCTCTATCACCCTTTCCCCCTCCCCCCCCTCCCCACGTACATCCCCCCCCTTTTAAATAGCGTGCCTTGTGTCCTTGTTTCCTATACCCCCAGTTCCTATGTGTTTTATAACATCATACCAAAACAGTGAAAGAGATATAATAAAGTATGTGTACCTATTGTATACATAGTGTATGTGTATATTACATGTGCTGTATTGAGTGTACAGTTCATCATACCATGTGCGTGCTATATATTTCATATCGCTAAATATGTGTATTTTAAATTGGTTTCCCCTTAAGACCCACTTTTCCCTTCTTTTAAGTTACTGTCCCTCCTCCCCTTTTAATCGTACACCTAATGTGCGAGGAAAGTGGGGGATACCTAAGGAGTTCCTGTCCCCTACGGCCCAACCCCTACGGCTCCCCTGTGTAGGACCTAGTGGTGTCCCCCAAAAAAAAAAAACACACCACTCCAAATTCACCCTATATATAAAAACAGTAAAATCAAAAAAAAAAAAAACACAAAAAAAAGGAGAGAAACCCCATCCTAAAAAAAAAAAAAAAAAAAAAAAAAAAGAAAGAAGGGGGGGGACAGGGACATTATTGGCAATAGTCCTTAACCCATTAGGGGTCAGTCGGTGGTTTTGTTTTTTCCGGAAAGTCAAATATCTTTCTTCAATGCTCCTATAAAGTCAGCAGCTCTTGACAGGGGGGGCGGGGGGGGGGGGTCACAGAGGGAGATGGTGGGGAGCCAAGAAAAAAGACACAAAAGAAAAAAAGAAAAATAATGGGGGGGGGGGACCAGTTGTGGAGGAAAAGGACCATAATATAACTGCCCTTTTCTTTCTTTTCTTTTCCTTTTCTTTTCTCCCCCCTACCCGATCAAGTTTATAGAGTCATAGTAATCCCAGATTTTCACCTATAGCATCCCCTGCACGCATATAAGGCTATAGGACCCGCCTCCAACCCCAACACCACCAGCGTATTGCAAAAAGAGAGAAAAAAAAAAAAAAAACCCTCCTTCAGCCACTAAAGTTCATTTGAGGATATTTGGGGGAAAATAATTTTGCTTACAAATTTCCCAGCGGCACTTCCCAGCAACATCCACAGCCACAGCCACAGCACACTTGGTCACAAGCCTTCTGGCGTCTTACCCCCCTTCCTGTGTGCTCCTCCGACCGTCCTCCTCAACTGCCTCGGGACTCCAAGGTGGAGTGAGCGGGTGCCGTTCAGTTTATTCCGCTTGCTCCAAGTAAGTAAGGGATTGTCGTGCCGTTTCTATTATTGCGGTACTGGTATTGACGTCACATCCACAGTCGGCTGTTGGTACGGAGCGACCAGCTCCTCCCGGTCTCAGCTCTCCCCGTCGCAGCTCTCCTCAACAAGCACAGCACAGCACCTATCCAAAGCTATCCTGGGCTTCAGCGGGCTATATCCTCCGAGCTCCTGACATGTGCAGCCGCCGCTTGCACTCGCTCCTCACTCCTGCATGATCAGAGCACACACCCCCGGAAACGGAAGTCTCGCAGCGACTCGTGGCTGCTTTCTATATAGGTTTCCTTTTGATTATCCTAATTTATGTTATAGTTAATTTCACACTCCTATCAGCATTCTCTACCAAGGGAGTAAAAAAAAAAATCCTCCCTTCCCTTCAACCTCCCTCCCCCCTATACACCTTCCCACGGGTTTGCCAAGCAGGCAAACCTCTGTTATTGACTATGTTTGTTTAGTATCTAACACAAAGGACAGCGTCCGAAATTTTTTACTGATCTACCAAATTACTACAATGGCATCCACTTCTAAAATGTCTGTTATATCTATAAGAAATTAATTTCTTCAGTCTCATAATTTAACATATTTCACTGGCCCATTCTCCCTTTGAGGGGGTATTTCATATATTTTAGTGTCAAAGTATAATTCCCCATGCTGCAAATGGAAAAAAAAAAAAATCTTAACATCATTTTTTTTTTACTTTCTGGATTGAGTCGGAAGTAAAGAGCAATAGTGCCTTTTCCTGAATCATTTTTATATTTTCATCCTTAATTGTATTCTATAGCTGAGAGATTTTACCTAAAAAGGATACATCTTATAGCAGCCCCACCATATATGGTCTTTTTTTCTGATATCTCCAGCATCTATCTGATTTATATGGAAAAAAATATGTGAGAGGGTTGAACTACTTTTATGTAGTTTAAAATTCATTTTTTTGGCTTGCATTTGCTTTGCTAATTTCATGAGTAAAAATTCAAAATGTGCCTAATCCTTAAAGGGGAAGTAGGGTCAAAGCTCATTTGGACCCTACATCTCCTGTAGATCACAGGAGTGCACTTAGTTTCATATTCAGCTGGCAGTGGGCTAAAGCTTTCTGTCAGCTGACATTATTTAGCTGGTCCAGACTCTGGAAGAATCCAAACTATAGTGTCAGGATCCACCCAAATGCCTGAACAGCAGCTGGCTCAGCCCCTCAGCATGAGCCAGCCACTCTTGTCCCCTTCACAACCCAGCTCTCCAGTGAGTGGTGGAGGGGCAGAGCAGAGAGCCAGTGACAGACAGCCACTGGCTCTCTGCTCACTAAAAATTGATCAGCTGAGCAATCAGCAATCTTTGATCGCTCAGTTCTTGGTGTAGAGGTGGTGGGGGACAGATGCAGCATTGGACTGATGCTGTATCAACCTAAGTAAGTATACATGTTTGTTTTTTCATATCCTGCATTTCTATTTTAAATGTAAATAGTAACTCATTTCCCTACCCTCTGAAATACAGTATTGAGCCTGAAAATTGTTATTAATATTTCATAAATGTAGACCTCCATGCCCTTATTTGATGCCCATTTTACAGAATCAACAGTTCTCCAAATACATGTGGGTGGTTCGTACGTTTTCCTAAGGGCTCTTTCACACGGACGTGTCCATGTACGGAGCCCGCTCTGCACAGCAGGGGATCGCTGCGTCGATCCCCGCTGTGCAGGAAGATGACAGGTCTGTCTCTGCACTCTGTAGAGTCTGTCGTCCGTCGTCATCCGATCCGATCCGAAGACGGATGGAAAAATAGCTTTTTCCTCCGTCACACTTTTTCGGATCGGGGCGGGTCGGATGTCAACGGACATGTCACCGCTGACATCCATCCCTCCATAGAGGTCTATGGAGGGTCCATTCAGGTCCGTCAAAAATACTGACAGGCGGACCTGAACGGACCGCCCGTGTGAAAGGGGCCTAAGTCTTAAGAATGAGCATCTGCAGCAGACAAATATGTAAAAGAGGGGGTGACCAATTGCGCAAACCAAAAGGGGGTGAGCAAAAACTAAAGCAGCTAAAAAACAACAACAACAACTGCCGCAGCCACCATCAAGGTGTTCACACACCAACAGTCAGTAAAAGTATCTTATATAAATAAATATATAAATAATGGGGCGCTAGCATTAAAATAGTAAAAGTAGTAAAAAACGTAACCAAGAATGCATTTAAAATATATACTGTTCAGATTGTTAAAAGTGTGGCGCTAGTAGAAAGTCCGCCACTCCAAGGGGATGGTCCAACAAGGATGGCTCCAGACAAAGCGTCCAAAAAGATTAATGAAAATAAAATTAATGGAAGTATAGCATCAAATAATGAGCAGAGCTATACAAACAGCATCAGGCAAATACGTCAGGTATAAAACTATAAATATAATCAAAATACCAAGTGTGAAGTGCAGCAAAATAAATAGATAAAAAAATCAGTGTAGTGAAAAGTATAAAGCCCCATACACACGGTCGGACAATCCGCAGACCAGGTCCGTCGGACCATGTCCGTCATACTTTGTCCGATGTTGGTTTTGCGTACACACGGTCGGACAAAGTTGTCGGAAAATCCGATCATTCTGAACGTGGTGACGTTTGTTGCCTACGACGGGACTACGTAGAGGCTAGTAGCCAATAGCTTTGGTCTTCTAATGTGATCTGAGCATGCGTAGCACTTTGTCCGGTCGGACAACCGTACACACGATCGGATTTGGTGTGATCGGACCGGGTTGACGGCAAATCTTTCCAGCAGGAGATAAGACTTTGTCCGACGGACAAACCGACGAACACTGTCCGATGGTGCATACACACGGTCTGATTTTTCAACAACCTTGTCCGATCGGACCAAATTGATGAAAAAGTCCGACCGTGTGTATGGGGCTTTAGTGGTAATAAATACAATAAATAAATAAAGATCCGTGCAAAGATGCAATATAAAATAATCCGTGTGAACAATGAATATGTGCAAAACAGCTAACCGGTGGATAATAAAATATATAATTGCAACTAACCCTGTGCAAAATGAGCAAATACTATATACCAACTAAACCTGTGTATAAATAAACGATAAAAATAGCTTTTAAATATAATGACGTGAGTCCAAAAAATATAAAAATATAAAAAAGTGCTTCTAAACAGATTCAGGTCCTGTGCAATCCAGCAGATGATTCCCATACACAGTGCAATTTTCTATGCAATCTCTGGGTGAAGTGGTGAATTTCGCAGGTGCAATCAAAATAGTCTTTATAAGGAAAAAGGTGCTCCTTTCCATGCAGGTGTCCAAGCTGTTTCCCCCAACCCCTTACCTTAAAGGTAAGGAAAAACAACCTTACTGAGCAACCACATAGGCATCCACCTCCTCGGTATCCAATCCTCTGTTTGCGTCCTTACTATACTCCTCTCCAGGTGTCAGGCGGACATATGGGCAAACAAACGGAATCGCTCCATAGTGTAGTAGTTAAAACATTTATTAAATAAGAGCAAATAACTTACAGTACAAGCAGAGTAAATGCAGCGGTGGGTTAAAAACAGTGTAAGATCCCGGCCGAGATCTCACACATACTAGCGTCACCAGGCTCTGATTCTCCTCTCCTTACGCATTACGTCACGCCCACGTGACTTTATCAAAGGATTGATACTTGGTATTTTGATTATATTTATAGTTTTATACCTGACGTATTTGCCTGATGCTGTTTGTATAGCTCTGCTCATTATTTGATGCTATACGTCCATTGATTTTATTTTCATTACTCTTTTTGGACGCTTTGTCTGGAGCCATCCTTGTTGGACCATCCCCTTGGAGTGGCGGACTTTCTACTAGCGCCACACTTTTAACAATCTGAACAGTATATATTTTAAATGCATTCTTGGTTACGTTTTTTACTACTTTTACTATTTTAATGCTAGCGCCCCATTATTTATATATTTATTTATATAAGATACTTTTACTGCAGCAGACAAATAACTCTACAAAAGTAAAATCAGCTTCCGGGTTTTTTGTTAAAGCTTAATTGAACAAGCTTCAGCACACCCCTACCCAGCAACCGGACTTCATCGCAGAAGCATCAGGCAACACAGCAAGCGCAGTACACGACTTCATCACCCAAAACAATATAGACTGCCTCTTCATTACGGAAAGCTGGCTAACACCCGACTGCAACACCATCCTCACCGAATTGGTGCCGGAGAACTACAGGATCCTAACGGAACATCGGATAGGAAAAAAAGGAGGAGGCCTAGCAGTGATTTTTAAATCGCACTTGGCACTCACCAAACCAATCTTACAGAACCCAGTGCCTTTTATGGAGACACTGACGCTACATCTTCCCAATCAACAAATATACCCCATGAAAATCACCCACATTCTACTTTGCTACATGACCACCAGGACCTAAGACCAATCTGCTTACACCCCTCACAGAGTTTATCTCAACAAACACTACTTCCAAAAAAGCCTGCTGGTACTTGGAGACTTCAACCTCTGGGGAACAAACTTCTACCCAAGACCCGATCGCGACCGCCTGCATCAGCCAACTGGAAGAACTGGGTCTCCAGCAACAGTGAACAACTAAAGACCCCACACACGGGCAGGACATACTCTGGACCTCATCAAATCTGGACATCAACACAGTAGACAACATACGGCCAGACGACACTTTACCATGGACTCAATACACACACTGAAATCCAAAAACCTTCTGGTACCAGATTGGAGACTTCAAAACCTCTGGCAAAATAGCACCCCTGACCCATTTTTGACCCATCAGTTAGGAGCAAACCCATCTGAACCTGAAAACAATGCATCCTCACTTACAATGCAGGACGGGTCCTAATTGAACAAGCTGAAGTTAAAAGGTGATTGGCTACCACGCACAGCTGCTCCAGATTTTGCACACTCCAGTTTTAGTAAATCAACCCCTCTCTGTCATTTTCTCTGACTGACACTCTGTAAGGTGTGACAAACATAGTAGATAAGAAGAGAATGGAGGTGAGTCGTCACACTGACTTATTACATTTTGTAAATTTCAGAATGTTGCACAAGCCTATGAAGTTTCCAAAGAAAAAAAGAATAGTGGCTGTACTAATAGCTCTCCTGTCACGTGTGTCTAGGATGGCCATGAAGCTTAATGCCTGGGTTTCACACATGTGCAATGTTTCTGCTTGGGTGTGAGGTTGTTAACAAAACTTAAATATTCACTCATTCCGAACCACCCATCGTCGTTATACATTGGTACTTTGAAGAGGAGTATCGTTGTTATGGCAGAAGCTAGCTGCCATAACCCCGGTATTCTCTTCTTCAGCTGGCGGTCCGCTTCAAGATAAAAGGGGTCTCTGCAGCAGATTCGCTGGGAGATCACTTTTATCGGTGGCGGGAGAGGGCCCCCCACCTCCAGCCAAGCTCTGGTGCCCTCTGCCGTTTACCGGAGCCGTCGGTAGCGGCGGAGGCGATCGGATCCTCTCCCTAGCCTGACATGGAGATGAGTGAGGGGAAGATGGTCCCCACCCATCTCCATATCATCGCAGGGTGGAAGCGACGTCAAAAAGTCACTTCCACCCATAGCGCTTAACTACTTTCAGACCGGACCAATTTGCAGCCAAAGAACCAGGCCCTTTTTTGCGATTCAGCGCTGTGTCGCTTTAACTAACAATTGCGCGATCGTGCGACGTAGCTCCCAAACAAAATTTACGTCCTTTTTTTCCCACAAATAGAGCTTTCTTTTGGTTGTATTTGATCGCCCCTGCGGTTTTAATTTTTTGCGCTATAAACAAAAAAAGAGCGACAATTTTGAAAAAAAAAACACATTCTTTTTTACTTTTTGCTATAATAAATATCCCCCAAAAATATATAAAAAAAACATTTTTTTTCCTCAGTTTAGGCCAATACGTTTTTGGTAAAAAAAAATCGCAATAAGCGATTATTGATTGGTTTGCGCAGAAGTTATAGCGTTTACAAAATAGGCGATAGTTTTATAGCATTTTTTAAATATTTTTTTTTTTTACTAGTAATGGCGGTGATCACGATAGATTGAAAAGACTCTGGACGGCCGCACTCCAAAATAAATTTCAGTGCCTTTTATTTGTGAAACAAAATCACACAAATGTGGGTCACAGCAAAGCAAAAATCGCTAACGTGTTGCACACTACCAGGAGTGCTTACTCAGTAAGCACTCCTGGTAGTGTGAAACGCGTTAGAGATTTTTGTTTCACAAATAAAAGGCATTGAAATTTAGTGATTTTGTGATTTTGTTTCACAAATAAAAGGCATTGAAATTTATTTTGGAGTGCGGCCGTCCAGAGTCTTTTTAATCTATCGTCATTAGTATGTGCCATGCCTGCACCTGGGTCTCTCTATCTTAGGAGAAGCTGCAAACCTCAGTTGTGTGGATTATCCTGGAGCGGTGGTTCCCCTACCTACTAAATTAATGGCAATGATCAGGGATTTTTATTGTGACTGCGACATTATGGCGGACACATCGGACATTTTTGACACATTTTTGGGACCATTGTCATTTATACAGCAATCAGTGCTATTTAAATGCATTGATTCCTGTGTAAATGAATCAGGCAGTGAAGGGGTTAACCACTAGGTGGCAGTGTAGGGGTTACATGTTCCTAGAGGCATGTTTCTTACTGTGGGGGGGTGTGGCTGTCAGCTAGTGAATGCTGATCTCTGCTCCAATCACAGGGAGCAGAGATCGGCGTCCCTAGTTGCTAGGCAGAACGGGGAGATGCTGTTTATTTCTGCATCTCCCCGTTCAGCCTTCCCGTGAGACGATCGCGGGTATCCCCACGGCGATCGAGTCCCCGGGACCCGCGACCGGCCTCATGGGGGTCCCGACTGGCGTGCGCACCCGATGGCACGGCGGCATCTTAAAGGGGATGTACTGTACTCCCTTATGCCTGTCCGTGCCATTCTGTCGACGTACATCGTCGTGCGCTGGTCGGGAAGCGGTTAAAGGCCATTTTTTTTTCTACATTTTTTTTAATTACATTTTTTTTTATTGCATTTTAGTGTAAATATGAGATATAAGGTCTTTTTGACCCCAGATCTCATATTTAAGAGGTCCTGTCATGCTTTTTTTCTTTTAAAAGGGATGTTTACATTCCTTGTAATAGGAAGAAAAGTGACGCATTTTTTTTCTAAAAGAACAGTGTAAAAATAAAAAAAATAAAAGATAAAATAAATAAGAAAAAATAAAAATAAAATAAACGCGCCCTGTGCCGCCGAGCTCACGTGCAGAAGCGAACGCATACGTGAGTAGCGCCCCTCATATGAAAATGGTGTTCAAACCACACATGTGAGGTATCGCCGTGATCGGTAGCACGAGTGCAATAATTCTAGCCCTAGACCCCTTCTGTAACTCAAAACAAGCAACCTGTACACTTTAAATGTTGCCTATGGAGATTTTAAAGGGTAAAAGTTTGTCGCCATTCCACGAGCGGACGCAATTTTGAAGTGTGACATGTTGGGTATCAATTTACTCATAATAACATTATCTTTCCAAATATAAAAAACAATTGGGCTAACTGTACTGTTGTCTTATTTTTTAATTCACAAAAGTGTATTTTTTACAAAAAAGGCGCACTTGTAATACCGCTGCACAAATAAGGTGTGACAGAAAGTATTGCAACAACCACCATTTTATTCTCTAGGGTGTTATAAAAAATATATATAATGTTTGTGGGTTTTAAGTAATTTTCTAGCAAAAAAGAACTGTTTTTAACTCGTAAACAACAAATCTCAGAAAGAGGCTTGGTCCTTATGTGGTTAAAGTCAATGGGTTGAACCTGTTTCATTTTTAAGTGAAAATCAAGTAGTGTATTGTCATTTTTACTGACACTGTAAATTGGGTAACAATTATACGCTCTGTAAACAAAATGCCTGAATATGAATAGAAAGAAAAAACATAACTCAGTCAACTAGTTGACTAAGATCCAAAATGGTGTTTTCCCTTCATAATTCAAAACATAGCTTATCTGCTTTCTTTATCAGCTACCGGCTTTAGGTAGCTAAAAAGGGAAAATATGGTTATGAAACAGAAACAGATTACATCCCCCAAACTATCATAGATCTCCATGCTCACCACTGCCTACTTGAAACAAAATGCAAATTATATGTAGTAATATGCCATCTTTAAATTCATCCTTTTTTATGTATCAATAACAACAATGTGATATTTAGTTTTCCTTGAATCTTCACATACATTTTTGTACATAATAAAATTGCATTTTTGACTTTTTCACCTTTGTTATTTATTTGGTGCTCTTCAATCTCAAATCCATATTGAAAACTCACAAACTTTTAATCTTATTTGTGTTGTCTCTATGACAACTCATAGTAATACATAGTCATTTTTCTTTCCTTTGATTTTTGACATTATCTCTGCTGTATTAAACATTGCCTCTACTAGTAGGGCAATTTATATAGGAATGTCTGATGAAGGAGCTCATGCTGACTGATAAGTGACTAGATGAGCAGTAGTCTCGGGTCATTGTGTGTATCTGCCTCAGATTAAGAATTACAAATTGTTATCCTTGAAGAGGTACATCAATATCTTGGAGCTCTTGATGTGATGCACTTTTCAGAAGTCTTAAATAAAACGGCAAAAATAGAAAGAAACAAGAAATTCATGAGTGACACAAAAAGATAAGAAGAAGATTCTCATACGTTAAACTATTCCCTTTAGGAGCTAACATATATAATAAACTGCAGGGTGCCATAGTATAAAAGGATTCAGGTTGCAAAGAGAAGGTGTGCATGAAATCTAATTCAGTCACTGCTTAGAATGTAAAGGAAGAAACTGCTGTTTATATGAAATATATTCAGTAAGCAAAAAAAAATTATGATTTGCAACAGACAATAACCTATAGCAACCAATTTAACAACCTATCCTCACTAAATGAAGATAGGTTTAAACTGTTTGATTGAATAAATCAATTTGAATATATCCTTTCTAATACTAGATATATAAAAGCGATATTTTTTGATTTGTGCTGGCATTGTTATTAATAAAATATTCAGTGGTGGCAGTGGAACTGTTATATAGAGGTTATTGTAACCTAAAAAAAGCAAAGGTTGGAATAGTGGGACAGTCACTCATTAACCTTCCAGAAAGTTTGCATTATGAATCTATATGCCTGTTGGGCAGGTCTTTCTCTACATTCTTGCTCTAGATTGGTTCCCAGAGCAATAGTTTGCCTACCCATTTGTCACCAGCGCTTTCTTTATTCTAGCTTTAGAAATGCGCATTTTATTCATATGATTTATTGCTAGCGATGTTAACACTGAGTGGACGAAGGAAACACAGGTACCTTCAACACTATACCTCTCAGTCCCTTGTCATTCCATCAAATGATGCCAGCCCAAAGTGTGAGTGTGCTCTTACATTCACTCTCTTGCACCCTTCATTGATTACCAAGCACAAAATACCGACACAGGAAGAACAAAAGACAACACTAATAGGTCAAGTTGACAGACCAAGGATTAGAAACATTTTCTACAATGTGTGTCAATTTACAAGCACTAGACAATTAGCATGTCAATGAACAACAACATGCTGTAAACTTCAGATCAGCTTCAATTCCTGCACATGCAGTATCTCACAAAAGTAAGTACACACTTCCCATTTTTGTAAATATTTTATTATATCGTTTCATGTGACAACACTGAAGAAATTACACTTTGCTACAATGTAAAGTAGTGAGTGTACAGCTTGGATAACAGTGTAAATTTGCTGTCCCCTCAAAATAACTCAACACACAACCAATAATGTCTGAACTGCTGGCAACAAAGGTGAGTAAACCCCTAAGTGAAAATGTCCAAACTGGGCTCAAAGTGTCAATATTTTGTGTGGCCACCATTATTTTCCAGCACTGCCTTAACCCTCTTGGGCATGGAGTTTACCAGAGCTTCACAGGCTGTCACTGGAATCCTCTTATACTCCTCTATGACGACATCACAGAGCTGGTGGATGTTAGAGACATTATTTTGAGGGGACAGCAAATTTACACTGTTTTACAAGCTGTACATTCACTACATTACATTGCAGCAGTGTAAATTTGCTGTCCCCTCAAAATAACAACACACAGCCATTAATGTCTAAACTGCTGGCAACAAAAGTGAGTACACCCCTAAGGGAAAATTGGGCCCAATTAGCCATTTTCTCTCCCAGTGTCACCTGACTTGTTAGTGTTACAATTTCTCAGGTGTGAATGAAGAGTAGGTGTGTTAAATTTGGTGTTATCGCTCTCACTCTCTCATACTGGTCACTGGAATTTCAACATGGCACCTCATGGCAAAGAACTCTCTGGGGATCTACAAAAAAATTGTTGTTCTACATAAAGATGGCCTAAGCTATAAGAAGATTGCCAAGACCCTGAAACTGAGCTGCAGGACAGGTTCCACTCAGAACAGGCCTCGCCATGGTCCAACAAAGAAGTTGAGTGCACATGCTCAGCATCATATCTGGAGGTTGTCTTTGGGAAATATACTTATGAGTGCTGCCAGCATTGCTGCAAAGGTTGAAGGGGTGGGACAAGCCTGTCAGCGCTCAGACCATACACCGCACACTGCATTGAATTGGTCTGCATGGCTGTCATCCCAGAAGGAAGCCTCTTCTAAAAATTATGCACAAGAAAGCCCACAAACAGTTTGCTGAAGACAAGGACATGGATTACTGGAACCATTTCCTGTGGTCTGATGAGACCAAGATAAACTTATTTGGTTCAGATGGTGTCAAGCGTGTGTGGAGGCAACCAGGTGAGGAGTAGAAAGACAAGTGTGTCTTGCCTACAGTCAAGCATGGTGGTGGGAGTGCCATTGTCTGGGGCTGCATGAGTGCTGCCGGCACTAGGGAGCTACAGTTCATTGAAGGAACCATGAATGCCAACATGTACTGTGACATACTGAAGCAGAGCACAGTATGAGACTGGGCCACAGGGCAGAATTCGAACATGATAACAACCCCAAACACACCTCCAAGATGATCACTGCCTTGCTAAAAAAGCTGAGGGTAAAGGTGATGGACTGGCCAAGCATGTCTCCCTACCTAAACCCTATTGAGCATTTGTGGGGCATCCTCAAATGAAAGGTGGATGAGCACAAGGTCTCTAACATCCACCAGCTCCGTGATGTCTTCATGGAGGAGTAGAAGAGGACTCCAGTGGCAACCTGTGAAGCTCTGGTGAACTCCATGCCCAAGAGGTTTAAGGCAGTGGTGGAAAATAATAATGGGCACACAAAATATTGACACTTTGGGCCAAATTTTGACATTTTAACTTAGGGGTGTGTTCACTTTTGTTGCTCACTACTACTTTTGTATACTCACTACTTACTACATTGTAGCAAAGTGTAATTTCTTCAGTGTTGTCACATGAAAAGATATAATAAAATATTTACAAAAATGTGAGGGGTGTACTCACTTTTGTGAGATACTGTACAAACCTCAGATTGGCCTCAATTTATGAAACTTCAGACTTTTGATTTGCCTCAATTCCTTTACCTTCAGATATCAGATTAGCCACAATTTCTGCAGAATCATAAGGGGTTAATATTGATACCTGCTAAAGCTGGCAATTCCACTTGGAGAAGAAAGAGTGTTGTCAGATGGGCTCCTTCATGTGACAACATATGCAGCAGCAGGCAGCCTGGAAGGAGGGTTGGCATCGGAATGTTAGTGACGTCAGGCGGGCCTCTCTGAAAAATCATGGAGGTGGTTGGGCCAAGGGCACAAAGGGGAAGACCATGCTTTGTATTTAACAGCCTAGTGAGCTGTAAATGGCATTCCATTGCAGCTGCACTGTATTTGTAGAGGATCCTCTGGTAGGCCAGTACAAACATGTGTGCATGCTGCTTCATGATCTCCCAGGTGCCACTAAAAATTACATCACATGCCCAACCTAGCATGCATTCCTTAGGTTGCCTATCCCTAGGGTAGACTTTTGCAGGGCAGTTATTTTAAAATAGTAGCCCTTTTCACATATGATTTGCTTTTTGTTATGTACAGTGACAAAGCAAGATTACATTGTGGATGTAGCATAACTGAGGTAACCTATCTCATCCTTACAGGGTCAAAACACTTTCAAAAAGATAGAAAAAGCCCTTCTTTGTCTTTTTCTAGCACTTTCTTACATGAATGTGTATACAGTTTATGCAACGTCCCATGCCATGTATGACTGATAATTGACACTGCTATTGATCTATGGTAATTGACTGCTGCTTGGAATATTCATGTGTACAATCCCCATGTCATATAGGACTAATAATTGAGACTGCTATTAATCTATGGTTGATGCTTTAATATCATTTAACCGATTGCCGACCGGCGCACGATGATGTACGTCGACAGAATGGCACGGACAGGCATAAGGGCGTACAGGTACGTCCCCTTTAAGATGCCGCCATGCCATCGGGCGCGCGCCGCGAGCTCGCGCCAGTCGGGACCCCCGTGAGGCCGGTTGCGGGTCCCGCGGACTCGATCGCTGTGGGGATACCCACGATCGTCTCGCGGGAAGGCTGAACGGGGAGATGCGGAAATAAACAGCATCTCCCCGTTCTGTCTAGCAACTAGTGACGCCGATCTCTGCTCCCTGTGATTGGAGCAGAGATCAGCATTCTCTAGCTGACAGCCACGCCCCCCCACAGCAAGAAACACACCTCTAGGCACACTTAACCCCTACACTGCCACCTAGTGGTTAACCCCTACACTGCCAGTGTCATTTACACAGGAATCAATGCATTTAAATAGCATTGATTGCTGTATAAATGACAATGGTCCCAAAAATGTGTCAAAAATGTCCGATGTGTCCGCCATAATGTCGCAAGTCACAATAAAAATTGCTGATCGCCGCCATTACTAATAAAAAAAAAAAATATTAATAAAAATGCTATAAAACTATCCCCTATCTTGTAAACGCTATAACTTCTGCGCAAACCAATCAATATTCGCTAATTGTGATTTTTTTACCACAAAATATGTAGAAGAATACGTATGGGCCTAAACTGAGGAAAAAATGTTTTTTTTTATATATTTTTTGGGGGATATTTATTATAGCAAAAAAAAAAAAAAAAAAAGAATGTGTTTTTTTCTAAATTGTCGCTCTTTTTTGTTTATAGCGCAAAAAAAAAAAAATGCAGGGGCGATCAAATACCACCAAAAGAAAGCTCTATTTGTGGGAAAAAAAGGACGTCAATTTTGTTTGGGAGCCACGTCGCACGACCGCGCAATTGTCAGTTAAAGCGACGCAGTGCCGAATCGCAAAAAGGGGCCTGGTCCTTTGGCTGCAAATTGGTCCGGTCGGAAAGTGGTTAAACATGTCTATATTTTTGGTGATTGATTCTCACCTCTTTTGCCTTTAGTGATGAAATAATCAATTACCTTTTCTGACGTTGGCCTAGTAAATGACTGGTCTGTTTTTGTTTGACAATTTCCCCTTCCATTCAAGTGTCTCTTACCAGTTTTGAATTGATCAATTGACAACTGCTTTCCTTCCCCATCTCTCAATAAATTTAGATCAGCTTTTGGGGAGGTCGCAGACAGGCGTCAAGTTGCAGATAGAATGTTTTTTGCCTAAGGGTGTTTTGAGTGTTGAAGAAAGTTCAACACAGCAGTTTAACTAAAGCAGGATAACTAAAGTAGAAGATGCAACAAGAAGAACTTTGCTCAGCTCTGGAAAGACTGCAAGCAAACCAACATTTTGTAAGTAATTTCTTATGAAGTCTGATACCCACTCTCTTTTGCTTCTAATATGCTCCATCTACTCTTCCTTCTCACATTAGTGTTTCTGTCCTCAAATTGTCTTTACTTTATCCCTCCTCTCCACCCCACAGCATTCTCTGCTACTGACAATCCAGTATCAGAAAAAAACCCTCCAACAGATGATCTTGACTTTACAAAAAGATCTTTTCAGGGACATTTCCTCCACCATCTCTAATCTTCAAACACAAATCAATCAGATGGTAGATTGTACTGAATGACATTTTGATTTCACTCTGGCATACAACTTGTTGATGCTCACCAATCTCATGGATCTAGAGGAATCGATTCAACCCTCTGCCATAACCCCTTATTTGCAACAATTCTTTGCGGCTATATCCCCTAAACTCTCTCAACAAGACCTGACCATTGACTGCACTCATAAACTACCCACGCCCAACTACTTGCCGAAAGCTGTCATAATTGCACCCTACTTCAAATAGCATTCCAAACCTGGATGCACAAGTTGAAAAAGCAAAATCTCTCAGAACAAGTAATAAATGACCAGTTAACAGCAACAGTATACACAACTGAAACACAAGGGGGGTTATTTACTAAAAGCAAATCCACTTTGCAGTACAGGTGCACTGCAAGTGCACTTGAAAGTATGGTCGCTGGAGATCTGAGGGGGACATGCAAGGGAAAAAAACAGCATTTTAGCTTGCACATGATTGGATGATAAAATCAGAAAATCAGCAGAGATTCCACACTTAACCCCTACACTGCCACCTAGTGGTTAACCCCTTCACTGCCAGTGTCATTTACACAGGAATCAATGCATTTAAATAGCATTGATTGCTGTATAAATGACAATGGTCCCAAAAATGTGTCAAAAATGTCCGATGTGTCCGCCATAATGTCGCAAGTCACAATAATAATTGCTGATAGCCGCCATTACTAATAAAAAAAAAAATATTAATAAAAATGCTATAAAACTATCCCCTATCTTGTAAACGCTATAACTTCTGCGCAAACCAATCAATATTCGCTAATTGTGATTTTTTTTACCACAAAATATGTAGAAGAATACGTATGGGCCTAAACTGAGGAAAAAAATTTTTTTTTATATATTTTTGGGGGATATTTGTTATAGCAAAAAATAAAAAAGAATGTGTTTTTTTCTAAATTGTCGCTCTTTTTTGTTTATAGCGCAAAAAAAAAAAAAATGCAGGGGCGATCAAATACCACCAAAAGAAAGCTCTATTTGTGGGAAAAAAAGGACGTCAATTTTGTTTGGGAGCCACGTCGCACAACCGCGCAATTGTCAGTTAAAGCGACGCAGTGCCGAATCGCAAAAAGGGGCCTGGTCCTTTGGCTGCAAATTGGTCCGGTCGGAAAGTGGTTAAACATGTCTATATTTTTGGTGATTGATTCTCACCTCTTTTGCCTTTAGTGATGAAATAATCAATTACCTTTTCTGACGTTGGCCTAGTAAATGACTGGTCTGTTTGTGTTTGACAATTTCCCCTTCCATTCAAGTGTCTCTTACCAGTTTTGAATTGATCAATTGACAACTGCTTTCCTTCCCCATCGCTCAATAAATTTAGATCAGCTTTTGGGGAGGTCGCAGACAGGCGTCAAGTTGCAGATAGAATGTTTTTTGCCTAAGGGTGTTTTGAGTGTTGAAGAAAGTTCAACACAGCAGTTTAACTAAAGCAGGATAACTAAAGTAGAAGATGCAACAAGAAGAACTTTGCTCAGCTCTGGAAAGACTGCAAGCAAACCAACATTTTGTAAGTAATTTCTTATGAAGTCTGATACCCACTCTCTTTTGCTTCTAATATGCTCCATCTACTCTTCCTTCTCACATTAGTGTTTCTGTCCTCAAATTGTCTTTACTTTATCCCTCCTCTCCACCCCACAGCATTCTCTGCTACTGACAATCCAGTATCAGAAAAAAACCCTCCAACAGATGATCTTGACTTTACAAAAAGATCTTTTCAGGGACATTTCCTCCACCATCTCTAATCTTCAAACACAAATCAATCAGATGGTAGATTGTACTGAATGACATTTTGATTTCACTCTGGCATACAACTTGTTGATGCTCACCAATCTCATGGATCTAGAGGAGTCGATTCAACCCTCTGCCATAACCCCTTATTTGCAACAATTATTTGCGGCTATATCCCCTAAACTCTCTCAACAAGACCTGACCATTGACCGCACTCATAAACTACCCACGCCCAACTACTTGCCGAAAGCTGTCATAACTCGTATTAACTTTTACGGCTAAAGAGCGCAACCTCAGGGCAGCGAAACATGCTAATCTGTTCCCTGAACCATACTCTGACCTTAAAATCTTTATTTGAATTTGCTATGGTAGCCAAAACCTTGAGAAATCACAATATTGCCTATCGATGAGGGTTTCCTGCTAAAATGAAAGTGCCACATCAAGGAAAGGTCAACTGGATTCATGAACCTAAAGAAGGTGCTAATATTCTTAAAAACTGGGCCATACCTTTATCCTCCTTGGAACAACAACCCAAATCAACTCACCTTAGCATGCTTCAGTTATCTTGAATATTTTTAGATTTTGGGTTTGGTTCAAACAGGGTTATTCAAAGAAGTCCTTAAAGTGAAAATGTGAAAATGACCAAATTCTTTAAATAACATGCCTGGGGTGCAATAATCCTGCCTTTGAAATATACCCTTCTGTCTCTCAGCTTTGCTTCTGTGGGTGTAAGCTACAGGGATCTATGTATCATATTTGGTGGGAATGCTCCCAAATTCATAGTTTCAGGAACGGTGTCTCCGGTTTGGTGCACAGGGTCAGGGAGGTATCAGTTACTCAAACCCCTCACATTGCTCTCCGAAATGTTTCAGTTGAGGGGGCCGCTAGTCACCTTCAGCGGTTGATATTTTTCATCCTTTCATCAGCTAAGTTGACAGTGGCAGTTGAAGTGGAAGCTGCCCTCTGTCTCAGTGGCCCAAGCTAACAAAAAAAATGCATGGATTTGAATAAGGTCAAGAAATTTGAGAAAATCTAGGAGCCGTGGGCCTCTTGCATGCACGTGTCGCTTGTAACCTGAAGAATCCTTTAAAAAGCTATGGAGTGGGAGCAACTTTGCTGCGAGTGCTGACCTCTTCTTTCTTTTTTCCTTACCCTGCGTTTTTTTTCCTTCTTTCCACCGTATTGGTGCTTTGGTTGTCTGATAATTGTTCAGGTTGGTCTCTGCTATATGCAGGACTTTGTTTGAGTACATTATACTATATACTGTTCTTAGTCTTGGGATGATGGCCTCCACAGGTGCGTTAAGACTGTATTATCTCCCTGTATCAGATAAATCATTTATGCTGCTGTGTTTTTTTTTTCTATTGTCTTGAATAAAATAGGTTCACCCCAATAATTTTTTATTAATCTCTTGCTATGGATAATTACTGACCTGTTTTATATCTATTAACCTTCGTCTTTCTAAAATAAATAAAAAAAAATAAAAGGGAAAAAAAATTGCACCCTACTTCAAATAGCATACCAAACCTGGATGCACAAGTTGAAAAAGCAAAATCTCTCAGAATAAGTAATAAATGACCAGTTAACAGCAACAGTATACACAACTGAAACACAAGGGGGGTTATTTACTAAAAGCAAATCCACTTTGCAGTACAGGTGCACTGCAAGTGCACTTGAAAGTATGGTCGCTGGAGATCTGAGGGGGACATGCAAGGGAAAAAAACAGCATTTTAGCTTGCACATGATTGGATGATAAAATCAGAAAATCAGCAGAGCTTCCTCTCATTTCAGATCTTCCCCTCATATCTACAGTGACTGCACTTCTTTGTGCACTTTCACTTGCAGTGCACTTGTAATGCAGAGTGGATTTACCTTTAATAAATCAACCCCAAAGTCACCATGAATATCTTTGATTATCTGTGATGTATATTTTAATTTTCCAGTTGTCCTACAGCAGGGTACTGTTCCTTTAACCCTAATAGACCTCTAGGTCATTGGGGTATTCCCTTTTTAAGGATGAGCTCAGGTGTGTTCGCAAGTCCACGTGCCCGAGCCCGCTAGGAAGCTGACACTCCACAGCGCTAATCACAGGCAGTAAGACATTTACCGATCCGTGGCTGCACAGATAGGGAAATGTCTCATTGTCTGTGATTAGCTCTGCAGAGTATCAGCTTCCTGGCAGGCATGGGCAGGTGGACTTGTGAACACACCTGAGCTCATCCTTATCCCTTTTATTATTTTTATCAATGGTGCCTTGAGAAAGTTTTCATACCCCTTGAAATGTTCCACATTTTGCTATGTTACAACCGAAAACATAAATGTATTTTATTGGGATTTTATGTAATAGACCAACGCAAAGTAGCACATAATTGTGAAGTGGAAGGAAAATGATAAATGTTTTTTATATTTTTTCCAAATAAATATCTGAAAAGTGTGATGTGCATTGGTATTCAGCCCCCTTTACTCTGATATCCCTAACTACAATTTAGTGAAACCAATTGCCTTAAGAAGTCACCTAATTAGTAACTATAGAGTCCACCTGTGTGTAATTTAGTCTCTGTATAAAAAAAATTTTACTTAACCACTTCCCGACCGCCCCATGTACATATATACGTCAACAGAATGGCACGTACAGGCAAAAGGACGTACCTGTACGTGCCATTCTTCAGGCGGTTGGGGGGTCCGATCGGACCCCCCTCCGCCGGCGGGGACGGTCGGGATCGTGTCAGGAGCGATGCGGGAAGAGGGGACGGCCAGTGGTTTCTGGCCACCCCCTCCCGATCGCTCCTGGCGAATCACATTCTCCCTTGCCTGTGTAATTGTAAACACAGGCAAGGGGAAGTGACGTCACGCTCCTCGTGTCGGTCTTTCTGACCGGGACGCCGAGCGGTGAAGACACAGCAAGTAAGTGCACAACAGTACACTGACACCAGGACACTTAGGCACACAATCCACCCCCCTGTCACCCCCAGATCACCCCCCAGATCACCCCCTGCCCCCCCTGTCACAGTGTCACTGATTGCAGTGATCATTTATTTACTGATCACTGCATTTAGTGTCAGTGTGACTGTAATAACTGTCAGGGCAGTTAGTTTTAGGCCCCTTTAGGTCTAAGGTAGCCCCCTACCCCCCCCCCCCAATAAAGGTTTAACCCCTTGATTGCCCCCTAGGTAACCCTTTCACCCCCTTTTGCCAGTGTCACTAAGCGATCGTTTTTCTGATCGCTCTATTAGTGTCACTGGTGCCGCTAGGTAGCCAGTTTTTTTTTTAGGTAACCGCCAGGTTTATATAGGATTATAAATAGGTTTATAGGTCAGGTACCCCCATATTACAACCTAAATAAAGGTTTTAACCCCTTGATTGCCCCTAGAGTTAACTCTTTCACCAGTGATCACAGTATAAGTGTCACTGGTGACGCTGGTTAGCCAGTTAGTTATTTAGTTATTTAGGTTCCCCGTCAGGTTTTTATATAGCGTCAGGTACCCCCATATATTACCTAATAAAGGTTTTAACCCCCTGATTGCCCCTAGTTAACCCTTTCACCAGTGATCACCGTATTACTGTTACGGGTGACGCTGGTTAGATAGTTTGTTTTTTATACTGTCAGGGCACCCGCCATTTATTACCCAATAACGGTTTAACCCCCTGATCGCCCGGCGGGTGAAATCAATTAGGTTTTAGGGACAAATAAGGTCTGCGTCGCCCCAGGTTAGTGCCAGCACCGCAAACACCCACGCGCAAAGCATACACCTCCCTTAGTGGTATAGTATCTGAACAGATCAATATCTGATCTGATCAGATCTATACTAGCGTCCCAGCAGTTTAGGGTTCCAAAAAACGCATTGTTAGCGGGATCAGCCCAGATACCTGCTAGCACCTGCGTTTTCCCCCTCCGCCCAGCCCAGCCCAGCCCACCCAAGTGCAGTATCGATCGATCACTGTCACTTACAAAACACTAAGCACACATAACTGCAGCGTTCGCAGAGTCAGGCCTGATCCCTGCGATCGCTAACAGTTTTTTTGGTAGCGTTTTGATTCAGTCGCCAGCAGCCTAGGAGCTTTTTTTCCTGTGAATCTCACTAGTGTACTACTAAATTTAGAGCCCAAAATGGCAAATCGCAAGTACACTAGTGAACAGGCCTACTTGTTTCTGAGTATGTCAGATAGTGAAGAGGAGGTCACTCATCTGTCAGAATCAGGCTCAGAATACGACCCAGTAGACGACAGCGGCTCCATGACAGATAGCTCTGGCGACGGAGGTGAGGTCCCTGCTAAGGTCAGGCGTACCCGATCCCGATCTTCTGCTGTTGTTGAGGTGCAGGAACCGCAGGTCTCTCGTATGGAGCAGAGAAGTACTAGCGCCGCTATTCCTTCTGGTGAACTGGCAAGCACCAGCGGCCTAGTACACCCTGGACGTAGTCAAACCAGCACTGCAGTAACACTTGGTGACGTGGCGAGTCCCATAAGTGCAGTTCAAGCTGGCGAGGTGGCAAGCACAAGTAGTGTCCCGCTGCCACCAAGAAGAAGACAAAGGCAGGCCCGTCGATCACATAGTGTCCTTCCTGCAGAATTCGCCAATCCTGATTGGGTGCCCACCACTTCTGCAGGACCCGTACTTCCCCCATTCACTGGCCAACCCGGTATTCAGGTGGAAACAGCTGATTTTAAGCCATCCGATTTTTTATCGCTGTTTTTCACGGAAGATCTCTATAGATCTATTGTGGACCAAAGTAATATATACGCTGGTCAATACATCGCCGCTAATCCCCAAGTGCCTTCCCTTGCCAGAGATTGGAAACCAATTACGGTTTCCGAATTTAAGTCCTTTCTGGGCCTTTCCATCAACATGGGCATGCATAAATTCCCGACGCTGAGGTCTTATTGGTCCACCCTCGCGCTCCACCATATGCCCGTGTTCTCTCGCTCCATGTCCAGGGCACGATACGAACAGATCTTGCGGTTCATGCACTTCAGTGACAATGAACTCTGTCGTCCTCGTGGAGACCCTGAATTTGATCGGCTCTACAAAATTCGGCCCCTCATAAACCACTTCAACCAACGTTTTGCAGCCTTGTTTAATCCCAATCAAGTTGTCTGCGTTGACGAGTCCCTGATTAAGTTTTCTGGCCGCTTGTCTTTCAAACAGTTCCTTCCCAGCAAGCGTGCCAGATACGGGGTCAAGCTCTACAAGCTCTGTGACAGGGCAACAGGCTATACGTGGAGCTTTTCGGTTTATGAGGGAAAAGATAGTCACGTAGAGCCGGAGAACTGTCCAGATTACATAGGGAGCGCTGGCAAGATAGTGTGGAACTTGGTGTCACCCTTATTCGGAAAGGGGTACCACTTGTACGTGGACAATTATTACACGAGCGTGCCACTGTTTAGTCACTTGTTTGATCATCAGATTGGAGCATGTGGCACCGTGCGACCTAATCGCCGGGGCTTTCCCCAGCGGCTTGTAGATTCCCCTCTTAGGCTGGGGGAGAGAGCCTGCTTGAAGTGTAATAATTTGCTCGCTGTGAAGTGGAGGGATAATAGGAATGTTTTCGTTCTTACCTCCCTTCATGCAGACACGACAGTCCAAATTCGTACGGCGGCTGGTGTTGTGACGAAACCCCTCTGTGTCCACGAATACAACCTTAATCTGGGGGGGGGGTGGACCTCAACGACCAGTTGTTGGCGCCGTACCTAGTTGTCCGTAAGGCTAGACGCTGGTACAAAAAAGTGTCTATTTATTTGTTCCAATTGGCTTTTCTGAATGCTCATGTGCTATACGGAGCTTCAGGCGGGAGGTTACCCTTCCTTGAATTCCTGGAAGAGGTTCTCACAGACCTTCTGTTTCCAGACGGTTCTGCACATCACCATTCTGAACCAAATGCAGTTAGCCGGCTGTATGAGAGGCATTATCCTTATGTCCTCCCGAGTACCCCTACCCAACGAGCCCCCCAAAAAAGATGTCGTGTCTGTACCAAGCGTGGATGTAGGCGTGACACCCGTTATTATTGTCCACGCTGTCCTGACAATCCTGGTCTCTGCATTGGTGAATGTTTTGAACGCTACCACTCACTAGTGAGGTTTTAGCGTAGGGTACAGCATTTCACAGGCTAGGATACACTTTCACAGGGTCTCAAGAATGCCATCGCATTTTGAGACCCGACCGTTAGTTAAAATTATAGTTACAGGGTCTCAAGAATGCCATCGCATTTTGAGACCCGACCGTTACAGTTAAAATTATAGTTATAGTTTAAAAAAAAAAAGTGTAAAAAATAAAAAAAAAAAAGTACAAAAAAAAAAAAAAAAAAAAAATATAAAATAAAAAAACCAAAAATAGTTGTCGTTTTATTGTCTCTCTCTCTCTCTTTTTTACTCTATTCTATTCTGCAATGTTTTATTTTTTTATCTCTATTTCTAATTTTGCTGTGTTTTATTATTTTTTTGTTTTATCATGCTTGCTTTTCAGGTATGTAATTTTGTTTACTGTGTTTTATTTTTAACCATTTTTTTGGTTTTCAGGTGCGCCATTCTGTTGCAGCGCGGATTTATTTGCTTAGCAGGTACGCCATTCAGTTGCAGCGTGGATTTATTTAGCTTGACAGCAACAGCGTTTGCTCCCACGATACATAAAGCCACGACTCCAACGCTGTAGGAGGTGATTTCACCACCACAGTTAAAAAAAAAGAGCATATATGCCGAAGCATGGGGGCAGCAGAGGGCGGAGGAGCGATTTTGCTCCTAATGCCACGTACATACGGTCGAAAAAAGTCCGACCATGTGTACGTGGCATAACTTTTTTGCGGGAGGATGCCCCCATGCTTCGGCATATATATATTTTAGGCACCGTTTGCGTTAACAAAATGTTTTATTTTTTACTATGTTTTTTTTTTTTGGTATTTGCTTTGCAGGTATGGTATGGTAAGGTCTTACTGTTATACTGTAATGTTACTTTGTTTTAATGTTAACCATTATTTGCTTAGCAGGTACGCCATTCAGTTGCAGCGTGGATTTATTTATCTTGACAGCAACAGCGTTTGCTCCCACGATACATAAAGCCGCGACTCCAACGCTGTAGGAGGTGATTTCACCACCACAGTTAAAAAAAAAGAGCATATATGCCGAAGCATGGGGGCAGCAGAGGGCGGAGGAGCGATTTTGCTCCTAATGCCACGTACATATGGTCGAAAAAAGTCCGACCATGTGTACGTGGCATAACTTTTTTGCGGGAGGATGCCCCCATGCTTCGGCATATATAAATGGTGCATGTATGCCCATCATTAGAAGTGGGTGGATGAAGGGAGGTATTCTAATGGTGGGCATACCCACCGCACCATTGGGAAAGCATTTTATCACACCGATCTTGGTGTGGTCAGATGCTTTGAGGGCAGAGGAAAGATCTAGGGTCTAATAGACCCTTTTTTTCAAAAAAAGAGTACCTGTCACTGCCTATTGCTATCATAGGGGATATTTACATTCCCTGCGATAACAATAAAAATGATAACTAAGAAAAAAAAAATGGAAGGAACAGTTTAAAAATAAAATAAAAAAGCTAAATAAAAAGAAAAAAAATAAAAAAAAAATAAAAAAAAGCACCCCTGCCCCCCCTTCTCTTGCGCAAAGGCGAACACAAGCGTTGGTCTGGCGTCATATGTAAACAGCAATTGCACCATGCATGTGAGGTATCACCGCGAAGGTCAGATCGAGGGCAGTAATTTTAGCAGTAGACCTCCTCCGTGAATCTAATGTGGTAACCTGTAAAGGCTTTTAAAGGCTTTTAAAAATGTATGTAGTTTGTCGCCACTGCGTGTTTGTGCGCAATTTTAAAGCATGTCATGTTTGGTATCCATGTACTCGGCCTAAGATCATATTTTTTATTTCATCAAAAATTTGAGCAATATAGTGTGTTTTAGTGCATTAAAATAAAAAAAAGTGTATTTTTTTTTTCCACAAAAAATGCGTTTGAAAAATCGCTGCGCAAATACTGTGTGGAAAAAAAAAAATGCAACACCCACCATTTTAATCTGTAGGGCCTTTGCTTTAACAATATATATAGTGTTTGGGGGTTCAACGTAATTTTCTTGCAAAAAAAAAAAAATGTTTTCATGTAAACAAAAAGTGTCAGAAAGGGCTTTATCTTCAAGTGGTTAGAAGAGTGGGTGACGTGTGACATAGGCTTCTAAATGTTGTGCATAAAATGCCCGGACAGTTCAAACCCCCCCCCAATGACCCCATTTTGGAAAGTAGACACCCCAAGCTATTTGCTGAGAGCAATGTTGAGCCCATTAAATATTTTTTTTTTTTTTGTCCCAAGAGATTGAATAATGAAAAAAAAAAAAAAATATTTTTTTTTTTTTTTACAAAAAGTTGTCACTAAATGATATATTGCTCAAACATGCCATGGGCATATGTGGAAATACACCCCAAAATACATTCTGTTGCTTCTCCTGAGTACGGGGATACCACATGTGTGGGACTTTTTGGGAGCCTAGCCGCGTACGGGACCCCAAAATCCAAGCACCGCCTTCAGGCTTTCTAAGGGTGTAATTTTTTTATTTCACTCCTCACTGCCAATCACAGTTTCGGAGGCCATGGAATGCCCAGATGGCACAAACCACCCCCAAATGACCCCATTTTGGAAAGTAGACACCCCAAGCTATTTGCTGAGAGGTATGGTGAGTATTTTGCAGATCTCGCTTTTTGTCACAAAGTTTTGAAAATTGAAAAAAAAAAAAAAAAAAAATTTTTTTTCTTTACTTTCTTCATTTTCAAAAACACATGAGAGCTGTAAAATACTCACCATGCCTCTCAACAAATAGCTTGGGGTGTCTACTTTCCAAAATGGGGTCATTTGGGGGGGTTTTGTGCTATTTTGGCATTTTATGGCCTTCGAAACTGTGATAGGTAGTGAGGAGTGAAATCAAAAATTTGCACCCTTAGAAATGCTGAAGGCGGTGCTTGGGTTTCGGGGCCCCGTACGCGGCTAGGCTCCCAAAAAGTCCCACACATGTGGTATCCCCATACTCAGGAGAAGCAGCAAAATGTATTTTGGGGTGCAATTCCACATATAACCATGGCATGTGTGAGCAATATATCATTTAGTGACAACTTTTTGAATAAATTTTTTTTTATTTATTTTTTTTGTCTTTATTCAATCACTTGGGACTAAAAAAAAAAAATTCAATGGGCTCAACATGCCTCTCAGCAAATAGCTTGGGGTGTCTACTTTCCAAAATGGGGTAATTTGGGGGGGTTTTGTGCCATCTTGGCATTTTATGGTCTTCAAAACTGTGATAGGTAGTGATAGGTAGTGAGGAGTGAAATCAAAAATTTATGCCCTTAGAAATCCTGAAAGCGGTGCTTGGTTTTCGGGGTCCCGTATGCGGATAGGCTCCCAAAAAGTCCCACACATGTGGTATCCCCGTACTCAGGAGAAGCAGCAGAATGTATTTTGGGGTGTAATTCCACATATGCCCATGGCATGTGTGGGCAATATATCATTTAGTGACAACTTTGGGGAAAAAAAAAAAAGTTTGTAATATTCCCGCAACTTGTGGCAAAATATAAAATATTCCATGTACTCAACATGCCTCTCAGCAAAAAGCTTGGGGTGTCTACTTTCCAAAATGGGGTCATTTGGGGGGTTTTTGTGCTATTTTGGCATATTATGGCCTTCGAAACTGTGATAGGTAGTGAGGAGTGAAATCAAAAATTTGCACCCTTAGAAATGCTGAAGGCGGTGCTTGGGTTTCGGGGCCCCGTACGCGGCTAGGCTCCCAAAAAGTCCCACACATGTGGTATCCCCATACTCAGGAGAAGCAGCAAAATGTATTTTGGGGTGCAATTCCACATATAACCATGGCATGTGTGAGCAATATATCATTTAGTGACAACTTTTTGAATACATTTATTTTTTAAAAAAAAAAATATTCAATTTTTTTTTGTTACTTTTGTCTTTATTCAATCACTTGGGACTAAAAATAAAAAATATTCAACTGGGCTCAACATGCCTCTCAAGCAAATAGCTTGGGGTGTCTACTTGGGGTGTCTACTTTCCAAAATGGGGTCATTTGGGGGGGTTTTGTACTTCCCTGCCATTTTAGCACCTCAAGAAATGAGATAGGCAGTCATAAATTAAAAGCGGTGTAAATGCCAGAAAATGTACTCTAGTTTGTAGACGCTATAACTTTTGCGCAAACCAATAAATATACGCTTATTGGCATTTTTTTTACTAAAGACATGTGGCTGAATACATTTTGGCCCAAATGTTTGACTAAAATTGAGTTTATTGGATTTTTCTTATAACAAAAAGTAGAAAATATCTTTTTTTTTCAAAATTTGCGGTCTTTTTCCGTTTATAGCGCAAAAAATAAAAATCACAGAGGCAATCAAATACCATCAAAAGAAAGCTCTATTTGTGGGAAGAAAAGGACGCAAATTTTGTTTGGTTACAACATTGCATGACCGCGCAATTACCAGTTAAAGCAGTGCAGTGCAAAATTGAAAAAAGACCTCTGGTCCTTTGGCTGCCAAATGGTCCGGGGCTGAAGTGGATATGCAGCAGAGCAGGATAAATCAAATACTAGCCCACCTAGTGTTAGGTTCAATAAAAAGAATTCAGAAGACTCACAATAAAAGTCACAATTTTTCCTAAAGTCAACATTTCCACCTAGAATATATTTCACATTGTTCCATGCATCAAACAAGGAAGGCCCTGCTGCTCCTACTAACAAGTCACCATCTGCTATGTGAGAAAAAAAAAACATATATTGACTGTTACTGAAAACTTCTCTGAGAATCCATAGTACAGATAAATGACTAAGGTAAAAGTGTTTACCCAGTGAACAGGTTTTAGCTGAAGATGGAAATACTGTAAATCAGCAGAGTACATTAATTACAAAGGCAAAAATAAAATGAGGACTAATTATTGCTCCCAGTGACCTTTTTTGCTACCTAAAATTAGTGATAAGTGAACCAAGCAAAGTTTTGAAGAAGGTTTCCAAGAACTCCAAAGTAGTGTCAAAACCTACTGAAGTCTATAGGTGCTGAACCTTGTTATTTTTTCTGGCCCTTATTTAAGGCCAATTTTCAATCTTGAAATCAAAAAGGGACATGGGTAGCTAGGTACTGCCACGGAGCATGTGCCAATGTAAAATATTATTCAGTAGGGGGCGGGGTCTTTTTATGTGACTTAAAGGACAACATTGAAAAACACACAAATCATTTAAATAACATGCATGGGGATACCTTAAACTTGCACATGAACATACAGATGCAGTACACTGTACTCCTTTAAAAGTGACATTTTGTGTTACAAGTGTTTGTCCTTTAATAGCAATAGCCATGTCTCCCCTCCTTAAACCTTGTCCTTATGTTAATAGGGACAGGGGCCTCATTCCTGTATCCTGTTTCCCAGTACAGATGTGGGGGTCTGTAGGGGGGAGAATTTTTAGAATCTGGAAGCCCTTTTTATAGTAATGCCGCATACACACGGCTGGGATTTCTGATGGAAACAGTCCGATGGGAGCTGTTCATTGGAATTTACGCGACCGTGTGTATGCCCATCGGTCTTTTTCTGTCGGCATTTCCAACGGACTTTAGATTGAGAGCCTGTTCTTAATTTTTCCGCCGGAAAAACTTTCTATCGGAAATTCCGATTGTGTGTATGCAATTCCGACACGCAAAATTCTGACGCATGCTCCAAAACAATTTGACGCATGCTCGGAAGCATTAAACTTCCCTTTTATATTGCCATCAAACGGGTTGTATGTCGTGGTGTTATTGACCGTCGGAATTTGGTGTGACCATGTGTAGGCAAGACAGTTTGAATTCAGAGCTTTTTCCGACGAGAATTCCGATCATAAGAGGCCCTCAGATATCTGGAACGACCACAAACAAACAACAAATGTTGGATAGCAGGTTTTAAATTTTCCGCGGACAAATGTATGTTGTCGGATTTTCCGTTGGACAAAAGTCCAAAGTACAAATACGCATGCTCGGAAGCAAGGACAAGCCAGAAGCGGTCAGTCTTGTAAACTAGCGTTTGTAATGGATAATTAACATTTGTGATATGGCAAATTATGAAATCTCGAAATGCAGCACACATTCTCTTCTTCTTTAATGGGATAATAATGAAGCTGCTTTGCTGGTGATACTGATGTAGTTATTGCAAACAAATTTTCAAAGGCTTTTTTTATCTAGTGATATCAAGAATAATATTATTATGTTTTTTTTTTTTATTATTTGGGCAAGTTACCACAACACCATTAGCCCCTAGTTTTTAAGATCAAAGATACAACTATGTTGGTGTCCCTTGTCAATTTTACATTATATTTTTTTTAAATGTAACTGCCTACGTTTGTATTTGTTGGCCGACAATTCCTTGCCGTTTGTATGCAAGACAAGTTTGTCACAGAAGTCCACGGTTTTGTTGGCCAACAATACAATTGTGTGTACGAGGCTTTAATGGAACCTGATAAACATTGTTTAATGCAGACCTACTTTGATGCACTTCAGGACAACTTGATAAAGTACTGTTGTCTTTTACACTATGTTTATGCAATTACAAGCCTGTGGACTTATTTACTGTGACTTGCTCTAATTGCAAACATTGAACGTTGATTTTTTATTTATTTTTTCTATAGCAACTGTAGTACAGCGCATATTAATGAAGTAATCTGGAGCTATATTTCTCCTTGGAGATGACTGAATCATTCATTGGCAAATATGAACAATTAAACTCTTGGGAGGTTTCCTATGCAGGAACTCTTGCTTGCTCAACATTAGTAGCAAGTTATGAGAATTTCACACACCAGAGCCTTGCAAAATATTAGATTGAATTGACCACTATTATCATTTATCGAGCATTTGATAGTACATGAGCTTTTCCTGTATTCGTATTCTGGAATCACTCTTTCCATATTAGGATGTAGTAGTGTTCCAATTGTTATTGAGTTGAACATCAAAGAAATTTAACTGTTACTGAATAAACATACATGGTGCTAGGATCCTGTTATTGTATTAATATTGTTGCTCTATAAATAAAAAGCATATGTATTTAAATACATATTCATATAGAAACAATAGGCTAGTAGTCTTCTCAGTTCATAAGAAGGTATTATTATGAATTATTTATATTTTTGGCAGTAAGATCAAAGTAAACATCTCATCACCACGTCCACATGTGAACTATGGTTGTTCTGCCCAAGTGACAAAGTGATAAGACTCATAAGAAATGTTTTGTTTTGTTTAGCAAATTCTGACCAACAAGTTTATACTGTAGACCAGGGGTTTGCAACCTTTTTCCACTTAAGAGCCAGATTCAATGCATGTGAATGCATGGAGGGTCGCATTCAAAGCCAGTTCACCCTGAGGGAATATGTAGCTGGGGATTTGGATTTTACTGCCCCCCTTCCACATCTTGGCACCTAAGTGTGGCTGACGCCAGCCCTGCTAGCCAGCATGGTTTGGAGATGGGGTTCCTGTCCCCAGGGAAAATGGGGTTCTGCCCTTTGGGAGATGGGGTTCCTGTCCCCAGGGGTGATGGGGCCCTTGTCCCCAAGGGAGAAGGGGTCTCTGTCCCCAAGTGAGAACAGGTCCCTGTCCCCAAGCGAGAAGGGGTTCCTGTCCCCAGGGATGATGGGGTCCCTGTCCCCAGGGGTGATGGGGTTTCTGTCCCCAGGGGTGATGGGGTCCCTATCCCCAGGGGTGATGGGTCCCCAAGCGAGAAGGGGTCCCTGTCCCCAAGCAAGAAGGGGTCCCTGTCCCCAAGCGAGAATGGGTCCCTGTCCCCAAGCGAGAAGGGGTCCCTGTCCCCAGGGGAGAAAGAGTCCCTGTCCCCGGGGGTGATGGGGTCCTTAGCAGGGTCCCTAATAGGGTCCCCCCTATTGCAGTGTCCTCTGTACCCCTATAGCAGTGTCATCTGTCCCCTGTACCCCCCCACTCTAGGGTCATCTGTCCCCTGCACCCCCCACTGTAGGCTCCTCTGTCCCCTGAACCCCCCCCCCCACTGTAGTGTTCTTTGTCCCCCACAAACACATACTGTGTAGGTAGAACCCTCCTACCTTACACAGGTGTACAGCAAGCAGAGCAGCAGAGATCGATATCACAGGGCTGGATGGGGGCTTGAACTGCTGAAGTTAACTTTTCACATTAACAGGCTGGTGATTGATTGCTAGGATCGCCAGACAACCAATCACCTGCTGTTTAGTGAAAAAGTAAACTCCAGCAGTTCCTGACTTCCCGCCCCCATTCAGCCCTGTGATAACGGCCACTCGCCGCTGTCCAATGAAGAAGACAGCACCAAAAATATCCACGGGCCGGGTGCCCATGAATTAATCATGGGCACTGACGGGCATTTCAGCTTTAGCGGGCCAGGTGCGGCCCACAGGCCGCGGGTTGCCGATCCATGCTGTAGATGCAGGAAGGAATGGATGGCTGCACACCGAGGTAATGAAACGTCTCTTTTTGTAAAATCCACTTCACTCCATGTGATTCCATTGTTTCAACAAGGTGCAGAGCTGACAGTGTTTTCAGATGTTCCGCTGACATCATCCTTACCTGTGTTTCACATGGGGGAAGTCCTATTTAAGAGATGTCAGTGGAACATGTCAGGGTAATGAATAAGCCCAGTGAAACATGTCTACCTGTAGCTGCTTTCTTGTTCTGTGGTGCCATTCTAGTTTATGGATTTTACAATAAAGATACTTTTCATTACCTTGGTTTGCAGCCATCTATTCCTTCCTGTATCTACTGCACGGCCGGCGAGCTGAGGCTAGCACCGGCAGGAGGAGTCCATTCCCCAGCTCACCTGTTTCCATCACTCACCTGGAGTGACATTTCTTTTCCTCATTGACCCCTGCTGTAGACCATGAAATCTTTTTAGGTCCAGACTGCTCAAGCCAGAAAATCCAAATTGATTGACAGGACCGAAATCTGTAATATTATACACCAATATGGTATGATGTGTTAATGTATAAAGCCCCATACACACACGCGGATTATCCGAGGACCAGGTCCGTCGGATCATGTCCGTCGTACTTTGTCCGATGTTGGTTTTGCGTACACACGGTCGGACAAAGTTGTCGGAAAATCCGATCATTCTGAACGTGGTGACGTTTGTTGCCTACGACGGGACTACGTAGAGGCTAGTAGCCAATAGCTTTGGTCTTGTAATGTGATCTGAGCATGCGTAGCACTTTGTCCGTCGGAATTCGCTACACACGATCGGATTTGGTGTGATCGGACTTTGTTGTCAAAAAATCAATCCAGCAGGAGATAGGACTTTGTCCGTCAGACAATCCAATGGAAACTGTCCGATGGTGCCTACACATGGTCGGAATTTCCGACAACATTGTCTGATAGGACAGAATCCATCGGAAAATCCGACCGTGTGTATGGGGCTTTAGTGTGGATTTGGGTGGGTGAAAGCAGTAACATATATTATTTTTCCATTACATGAAATCTATATGTGGAGTTACAATATACTGACTCTCTATTCCTATAGTCCACACACAGTTTTTAGAAGTGTAGTATATAAAAACTGTAGTTAAAGTAATAGCAAATTCTCTTTTTTTCGATTTTTACCTACAGGTAAGCTTATAATAAATCTTGCCTGTAGGTAAAATAAATATCTCCTAAACGGTGCATATTCTAGTGAGCAGCAGTGACATCACCACTATATACGCTCTGAAGAAATGGTATACTCGTGCCATTCCTTCAAAGCTGTCTGCCATGGCCGAGACTCCTGCGCACATGCACGGAAGTGGCGTCATTGCATCTCAGCCATTCAAACTGCCGCAGCCTGTGAACCCAGAAGGAAGAACGGATAAAGATGGAAGCCTCCACAGCAGTGACAGCATGCCACTGGAGGCCTTCATTTTAAGGTAAGTCTTTCATAATGTGCTTGTGTGCAATGCATACTAGCACATTATGCATTTACCTTGCAGGGAAAAGTTTTTTCCCCCTCAAACTTACTACCAATTTAAAATGGGAATAAGGAAAGTAAAACATAGATAAAAGATGCCCATTTACAGGATCAGTCCATTAAAAATTTAAAATTAAATATCAGCTTTTGTTAGATACTAGACTGTTAAATTATCTTGCGTGTTTTTATGTTTTTCATGGATTCTGGTAGTGCAGTCCCTGTGTGAGGAGCAGTTAGGACATGCATTTTTAAGTGAGACTCTGAGGTCTGATGCATTTGATCCAAGAATTAGCAAGCTTATGGATTACTCAGCCCTTCAGTTTCCATTTAAATTAATGATTTTTGGATGATTTTACCATATAAGCAAACTTTACTGAGAAGTTGAATAAATCTTTCACTATAAAAATGCCATAAGATATACCAAGGCTGACAAGGAGAGATAACAGCTTAGAAATTTTCAGTGGTGGCCCGATACTTATACCAAATGCCCATGTCACATGACCAGGGGGAAAGAATGGGGAATAAAGCATCAATTTAGATCAATAAAAAAAAAAACAGTTTGTGTTCTTTTATTTCAATACAACACAAAAAAAGCAAATGATTTTCTAAACACATAATTTTAAATGTGTTTAGGGCCAAAGAGGGAAACCAACAGGAGATTTTTTTTGAACCGGTACACAATGCTAAAATGTTTAAAATGATAATTTTCAAATAAAATCAGAATGCAGAAAATGTTATTTATGTTTCCCTTTGAAGTATAGTAACTGTATTTAGTTAAGTTGGGCTACCCATATAGCTGGGTCAGCAGCACTGGGACTCAATTATGCAATAAATTGCTTTGTTTTTCTCTACAGAGATCGCAGTGCATTGCTGTATGATGATTGGCCAAAGCATGCACCTGACCTGCATGCTTTGGCCAATCCCAGCATCCTTTGCTAAGAGAGACATAATTGGCCAAAGGCATTGTGCCTTTAGCCAATCATGGCTCATGGGGACTAATTCCATGCCCCACACTATATAAGGCTGCCTACACGGCGGCCCTGTGTAGTGTTGTTGGCATGGGTTGAGAAATAGCTTGATTTAGAACAAAAGACAACACTAATAGGTCAAGTTGACAGACCAACGATTAGAAACCTTTTCTACAATGTGTGTCAATTTACAAGCACTAGACAATTAGCATGCCAATAAACAATGCATGCTGTAAACTTCAGATCAGCTTCAATTCCTGCACATGCAGGATCTCACAAAAGTAAGTACACCCCCAATATTTTTGTAAATATTTTATTCTATCTTTTCATGTGACAACACTGAAGAAATTGCACTTTGCTACAATGTAACGTAGTGAGTGTACAGCTTGTATAACAGTGTCAATTTGCTGTCCCCTCAAAATAACTCAACACACAGCCATTAATGTCTAAACCACTGGCAACAAAATTGAGTATAACCCTAAGTGAAAATGTCCAAATTGGGCCCAATTAGCCATTTTCCCTCCCCAGTATCATGTGACTCATTAGTGTTACAAGGTCTAATGCCACATACACACAAAGGGACTATCCCGCGGGCTAGGTTTTAAGTTTTGTTTTAAAATTATCCGCTGGACTTGGCAGTCCGGCGGACAATACGGCCGTCTGTAGTATGGTCCGGCGGACCAAAAAGGAAGCATGCTCAGTAGCAAGTATTTTTCTAGTATTTTTTCTAGTCCCGTCGTACGTGCTGTACGTCATCGCGTGAACGGCCGGACTTTTAGCGTGATCGTGTGTGGTCAAGTCCGTTCGCTTTCAAGTCCGGCGAAGCCCAGCTGGAAAGTCCGGCGGTTTGTCCACTGGACTTGGTCCGGCGGACAAAGTCCCTTCGTGTGTACGCGGCATAAGGTGTGAATGGGGAGCATGTGTGTTCAATTTGGTGTTATCGCTCTCACTCTCCCATACTGGTCACTGGAAGTTCCACATGGCACCTCACGGCAAAGAACTTTCTGAGGATCTGAAAAAAGGAATTGTTGCTCTACATAAAGATGGCCTAGGCTATAAGAAGATTGTCAAGACCCTGAAACTGAGCTGCAGCATAGTGGCCAAGACCATACAGAGGTTTAACAGGACAGGTTCCACTCAGAACACCATGGTTGACCAAAGAAGTAGAGTGCACGTGCTCAGCGTCATGTCCAGGGGTTGTCTTTGGGAAATAGACTATGAGGGCTGCCAGCATTACTGCAGAGGTTGAAGGGGTGGGGGGTAAGCCTGTCAGTGCTCAGACCATACTCTGCATACTGCATCAAATTGGTCTGCATGGCTGTTGTTCCAGAAGAAAACCTCTTCTAAAGATGATGCACAAGAAAGCCTGCAAACAATTTCCTGAAGACAAGCAGACCACTGGAACCATGTCCTGTGGTCTGATGAGACCAAGATAAACTTATTTAGTTTAGATGGTGTCATGCGTGTGTGGCAGCAACCAGGTGAGGAGTACAAAGACAAGTGTGACTTGCCTACAGTCAAGCATGGTGGTGGGAGTGTCATGGTCTGGGGCTGCATGAGTGCTGCCGGAACTGGGGAGCTACAGTTCATTGAGGGATCCATGAATGCCAACATGTATTGTGACATACTGAAGCAGAGCATGATCCCCTCCTGTTGGAGACTGGGCCACAGGGCAGTATTCCAACATGATAACAACCCCAAACACACCTCCAAGATGATCACTGCCTTGCTAAAGAGGCTGAGGGTAAAGGTGATGAACTGGCAAAGCATGTCTCCAGACCTAAACCCTATTGAGCATCTGTGGGACATCCTAAAATGGAAGGCGGAGGAGTGCAACTTCTCTAACATCCACCAGCTCCGTGATGTCATCATGGAGGTGTGGAAGAGGACTCCAGTGGCAACCTGTAAAGCTCTGATGAACTCCATGCCCAAGAGGGTTTAGGCAGTGATGGAAAATAATGGTGGCCACACAAATATTGACACTTTAGGCCCAATTTGGACATTTTTACTTAAGTGTGTACTCATTTCTGTTGCCAGCGGTCTAGACATTAATGGCTGTGTGTTGAGTTATGTTGAGAGGACAGCAAATTTACACTGTTATACAAGCTGTACACTCACTACTTTACATTGTAGCAAAGTGTAATTTCTTCAGTGTTGTCACATGAAAAGAATAAAATATTTAGAAAAATGTGAGGGGTGTGCTCACTTTTGTGAGATACTGTATATATAATCTGCATCCAGTGTAGCCTATATCTACAGTGAATTCCATGGTGTACTGTTTCTAATAAACATGTGCAATTCATTTCATTCCGAATTCGTTTTTTAACGAATTTCGACAAATTTGTTAATTCAGAATTATCCGAATTATTGTCCGAATTAACGAAAACCCATTTAACAAATTTTTCTGAATATTCGTAAATTCGAATGTTCGAAAATTTGTACATTCGTAAATTCGTAAATTTGTAAATTTGTAAATTAGGAAATATGAATTAATAATTAACTAATAATAACTTAACTATTACTAACTATTTAATTATAGGTATTGTAATTTCCTTTCAAATTTGGCTGTTAGTGAACGTAACAAATACAAATTTATCCTAAGTTATGAATTATCCGAAATAATGAATGCCTTATCCAAACGAATGGGACATAATGAATTAATAATAATAAATAACAATAATAATAATAAAAACTTTTTATTATTATTTATTATTAATTTGCTCCGTTCCATTTGTTTAGATGCGGCATGCGTTATTTTGGATAATTCGTAACTTTGAATAAATTCGTATTCGTTACGTTCACTAACAGCCAAATTTGAAAGGAAATTACAATACCTATAATTTAATAGTTAGTTACTATTTCAGATTTTCTAATTTTCGGGTTTTTGGATTTTCTAATTTCAAATTTCCGAATTTTCTAATTTACGAATGTACAAATTTACGAAAATACGAATTTTATAATTTACGAATGTACGAATTTACGAATTAAGAATGTACGAATTTATGAATTTACGAATTTACGAATGTGAGAATATTCAAATTCACGAATGTATGAATTTACTAATTGCTAACCCGAAAAACTAAAACGAACACATTTTTTGGCAGTGCACATGTCTAGTTTCTAATGTATTTCAGGCGGTGTATTAATATATATATAAAACCTAGTATATATATACTCTACATCCAGTGTAGCCTAAATCTATAGTGCATTCCGTAGTGTACTGTTTCTACTACACTTCTGGTGGTGTACACAGTACACAATACAGTGCAGCCGTAGTACAGTTGATACTACTTTTCTGGTGGTGTACACAGTACACAATACAGTGCAACTGTAGTGCAGTTGCTACTACTTTTCTGTTGTAGTACACAGTACACAATACAGTGCAGCCGTAGTGCAGTCACTACTACTGTTCTGATGGTGTACACAGTACACAATACAGTGCAGCCATAGTGCAGTTGCTACAACTTTTTTTGTGGTGCACACAGTACACAATACAGTGCAGCCATAGTACAGTTGCAGTTTTAAATGACTTTTTTTTCCTTAAGAAATTTCATTTTGCTGTGGTATTCGCACCACTTTACAGGCATACTATAGACACCCCCAGGCACAATATTTAAAGGAATATTTCATTTTTATTGTTTCACTTTAAGCATTCTTAAAATCACTGCTCCCGAAAAAACGTCCCTTTTTAAAACTTTTTTTTGCATTGATACATGTCCTCTGGGGAAGGACCCGGGTCCCCAAACACTTTTTATTGCAATAACTTGCATATAATCCTTTAAAATTAGTAGTTTTGATTTTTCACATTCGTGTCCCATAGACTTTAATGGTGTTTGCATATTCAAACAAACTTTTTGCATGTTCGCATGTTCTGCTGCGAACCAAACCGGGGGGTGTTCGGCTCATCCTAGTAGTGACCTAATTTCAAAGATTTGCAGTATGTGTATTGTTAATAGTAGTACACTGCAACCAATGTTCACTTCACTGTAATTTTGCAGTTTTAGCAACATCCGTTTAGCTTAAAATAGCTTCCTTTCTGGCATTATTAAAGGATAACCAAACTCAAGAGCAAAACATTGATATATTGACTTTATCAGTCCTTAGATGTGGTGGCAGTTTTTTTTTGGTTTAAGTATACTTTAAAGTGAAAATGAAATGCAAAATTTAAAAATTACAAGCAAGAAGGCTATTTTATTGCAATGTCTCTTCTGTAATAAAATAAACGTACCTGCCTACTCAGTATTCGTTAAAATGTACACTAGCTGCAAGCGCCAAACCTCTAAGGTGGTAGTAAGTATTGTGGGCTTTAGTTCTGCATTAAGTTGGGTGTCACTTCTGCTTTCAGTACTTAATAGTTAAGTGCAGTGCATGATGTGTCTGAACAAGCAACTTTTGTTTAAAAGAGTTTACAAAATATATTAATAAAAATAGCTGTAAGGTAATACCAGCTGAATATCAACCATCTAAAGCAGGGGTCTCCAAACTATGCCCCCCCCCCCAGTTGTTCAGGAACTACATTTCCCATTATGCCTAGTCATGTTTGTGAATGTCAGAGTTTTACAATGGCTCATGGGACATGTAGTTCTGCAACAGCTGGAGGGCCTTAGTTTTGAAATCTCTGATCTAAAGTATCAATATACTCCCATTTACCTTCCAATGCATTTCATGTAGAAGGTGGAATGGTGCAGATGATACTCATAACCATCAATTTTCAGAGTTCCATAGTGATTTAATTATTTTAATGTTAACTATGGGAAAACACATATATTATTGAAAAAAAAGCAAACAAAATCTTTCACATCTTTCACAAATCTTCAGAGATTTGGATAATTACTAGTGCTGATGTAAATATCACTAATATTCATAACACATTTTCAATTTGATTTTGTACTTTTAAAGCAGACTTTTTTCATTTCACAGGCCAGTTGAAAACTCAGAGAACCAGGCATGTTTTCTTTAAAGCAGCACTTTTATTTGAACTGAAATAAGTTGTCTGGTAAATTTGAAACACCATGGATCTCACAGTGCAAATATTTGTCCCTTTCTCGAAAACTGCAGAGGCAAAGCTTCCAGCTGGGCTAATAAAGCAAAAATTCTGAAGTTTACTCGGGAGGAGTTTGTTAGCACAATTCTACAGTAAAAGCTGTGAAAGTTTATCACCTTTCCTTCTCATTACAGGATATAATGATACTACCATAGACATATAATTCTATACCTTGGAAGGATTTATAGCTTTGAAGGGACAAAGAAAAATACTATAGACAACAATATTTAAAGGAAAACTCCATGTTCATGTCAAATTGATATACAAAAATTTATATAGTATCTAAAATTACTATAGAAGCCATTTTGGAATTTAATGTTAATAAATTAGTATTTAATTTCAAACTGCAGCTGCTCACATTTTCCAAAATGTTCCAAATGTAATGCAATTTGGCAACCTGGAGACACCAATGCTCGATAAAAATGTAATCTTCTGCTTTGTGATATGGCTCACTGATTTTCTCAGAAGTCTGCACTAAAATACAAATACAATTTAAGGTATTCTCTGCAATCTGAATAGCATTTTTGGTGAAATACACCCTAAGTCTTGTCTTCTAAAGGGATGAAGACATTGCAGCTTTCCTCTTTAAAACACTTAACATTGCTCAGGTAGTTATAGTCAACACAGGACCTCTCAGGAATCAATCTGGGAAGGGCATGGTGGAACAAAACTGCAGTTTCTTCAGAGCAAAAAAGATAGCAATCTGCCATAAAGTTTGTTAAAATCATTGCAATGTACGTATATCACCCAGAGTGGATTTCTTTTTTTTTCAAATTTTTTTGGGAGTTAATTTGAAGATTGAAAACTCAGCTGGTTTAACAACGACTGACAGAATTCCAATCAATCTATGGGCCAGCCATTAGACTTTTCCCAAATGATCAGCTATAGTCGGCAACACTGATCATTGTATTCTGATGGCAGGAAAGGTCCCCCACTGTCAGAATACAATACCACAGTAGGAATGATTCCACTCATTTTTTTAATTCAACTCGTAGGTTGAACAAAGAAAAAAAAGAAAATAATCATCCATGACCAGCCTTACACTTAATTAAAGTTAAAATGTATATGTAGTCATACACACACAGTGTGTAGTCATTCATTTGTAGTCATACACACACACAGTGGAAAGCTTTTGTATTCATTTTCTCCACTGGATCTGTAGGGTGCAGACAATTTTTTTTAAAGAAATCCTGAATACATTCTTTTTGTAAATTCTGATTCTTATTTTTTTTTTTAAAAACAGACCCTCACTCTAAAATGTCCAGCCTACCTGGAATTGTTGAAACCCATGTCAGTTGGTGAAGATTATATCCTAGCCAGTGTGGATGTGAATTCACTTTATACTAATATCCAACAACACCATGGCTTGGAAGCAGTTAAATGGGCTTTAGACAAGACAGATATCAAATATAAACAGAAGGAGTTTCTACTACAGGCCTTAGATCTGGCAATGAGCCATAATTTCTTTTGGCATGTGTGACAGACCTAGCCGGGACACAGGCTTTTTGAGAAGACTACATGCGAGCCTCCTGCCAACTGATTACGGGCCCCCCCAAGACACACTCTCTGTATATGCATTTGGCATTAGCAATAGACTGAATGGGACACAAGCTGTCAGATGTTAATGTCATGAACTCAAGCCACCTGTTTGTTGTGTAGATGAGGCTGGTCTGGCTTGTAAGGAGTATTCCACACAATGTTGTGCTAATTAGCCCTGTGTTAATGTTTATGGAATGTCTGTTGAATAGTCATTCAAATTAACTAGGAGCCTTAAAGTCTGACCCTGAAAAGTCTTCTCTCAGTCAACTAGTCTGGGGCAATGATTAAGATAATTAGCTCATGCTAATTAGGTTAGCTTTTAGTCATCTGGATATATATATGTGTGTGAAATGTCAAATAAAGCATTCCTGATGTACCTCAAGAACTAGTGCTGTCTAATTCTTGGGGGTTCCTATAACCATGTGAACAAATACAACCCTTGGTTAGGTTGCGCAACTCCGCGCCACTAGTGGTTAAACTAAATTGATGATGGACTAAGTTAATTAATAAAAAGCTGCTCCCTGTGGAAAACCGTGAATTGGTAATAATGGTGATGTAGTGTGTCAGGGGGGCTAACTAAATAGATAATAGCTATAAAAGTACTCTAATCATAAGTAATAGTGGAGAGTTACTAATCTAACCCTCTACACTTGTGTTATCTCTTAGGTGTAAACATGTGCAAATAATATATAATAAATGCTCCTATATTCAAATCAGCTGGCTGCTGAATGATAGACAATGTTGCAAAGAAATAAACAAAAAAAAACACAATAATTATCCAGGTGAATTCGGTATCACATGTCATGTGCCATACGTAACAACCACCACATTCTCAATGACATGGGAAAAGTTCATCCAAGTGAAATCATGCCGGTGGAAAATGTAAATAACCAAACAAAAGTGAAAAAAGTGTTTCAAAAAACTAAGTTTGAAAAAAACTTTAGAGTGTCCAGTGATGTAATCAAGGGATAAACCACAGGTTAAATTGCTTGTCTGTAGACTGTGAATGAAAAGACCTTCACCACTTTCTTCTATAAATCACCCAATGTGAATAGGTTAACTGGCTCCTTACCAGATGTATTGGACTTCTTTAATTAAAAAGAAAGTCAATCAGGCTTTCACAGGTTAGTGCCTGTGCACAAACGATAGGCAGGAGATGATAATGACAATTCCTCTTCCCATTGGATTCAAGCAGGGTATATATAAAAAGGCAAAAGGAACAGCTACATAGTATAATACTGTTGGATTTATTAAAAATTAAAAAAATAAACATAGCCAAGTGGCTACTTACAAGGTAAGGTGCCTACCCGGCACTGGGGCTACTTGCATGTAGGAGTAGTGTATGGCGTGGAGATCCTGTTCTGTCTGTAAGAGGTGCAGAGCGGCGTGCGTTCCAGCAGCGATCGCTGACAACCACCACTATCCAGGAACAGGATATGAGTACCAGAGAGTTTTGCGTGACTAGACAGCCGCCGACGCACGTTTCGATAGAATCGTCTTCAGGGGGGCGTGTCTAGTCACGGAAGGACCTTGCTGTTTATAGTATCAATGGTAATTGGTCCGCCAATTGGAGGAGATCTACTTTGCTTAGCCCCAGTACCGCCCAGGACCTGGAAATCCTCTTACAGACAGAACAGGATCTCCACGCCATACACTACTCCTACATGCAAGTAGCCCCAGTGCCGGGTAGGCACCTTACCTTGTAAGTAGCCACTTGGCTATGTTTATTTTTTAATTTTTAATAAATCCAACAGTATTATACTATGTAGCTGTTCCTTTTGCCTTTTTATATATACCCTGCTTGAATCCAATGGGAAGAGGAATTGTCATTATCATCTCCTGCCTATCGTTTGTGCACAGGCACTAACCTGTGAAAGCCTGATTGACTTTCTTTTTAATTAAAGAAGTCCAATACATCTGGTAAGGAGCCAGTTAACCTATTCACATTGGGTGATTTATAGAAGAAAGTGGTGAAGGTCTTTTCATTCACAGTCTACAGACAAGCAATTTAACCTGTGGTTTATCCCTTGATTACATCACTGGACACTCTAAAGTTTTTTCAAACTTAGTTTTTTGAAACACTTTTTTCACTTTTGTTTGGTTATTTACATTTTCCACCGGCATGATTTCACTTGGATGAACTTTTCCCATGTCATTGAGAATGTGGTGGTTGTTACGTATGGCACATGACATGTGATACCGAATTCACCTGGATAATTATTGTGTTTTTTTTGTTTATTTCTTTGCAACATTGTCTATCATTCAGCAGCCAGCTGATTTGAATATAGGAGCATTTATTATATATTATTTGCACATGTTTACACCTAAGAGATAACACAAGTGTAGAGGGTTAGATTAGTAACTCTCCACTATTACTTATGATTAGAGTACTTTTATAGCTATTATCTATTTAGTTAGCGCCCCTGACACACTACATCACCATTATTACCAATTCACGGTTCCTATAACCAGATCCATTGGACTCATGTTCCAGGACTTAGGAAGCATTTACGGCGGACACCTTGAGTACAGGATCCGTCACATTGTTGGCAAGCAGTGGGATCATGCTTCCTGCAGTCTGGGACATCCAAACCTCCACCGGGATCCAAGATCAGGATAGAAGACTTTGGTCACCCCAGCGGAGATATGGATCTGGCATCAGAGTTCCCGGGGCTGCTGCGGATCATCCTTGCAGCATACACAAGGACTGTGTCTGAGGAGGAATACCTGGAGCTTAGGCAGCAGATTCGGGTGGAGCTGTGGATTGGAGCCCTCCAGCTCGCTGGTATAAAACAAGGCAAGTTCTTTCCAACCCAAGAGCAACGGGCCAGTGACCAACGGGCATTGCGGATGACATTCCTGGGAGAGCAGCCCCAGGAGCAATGGGTGACTGTGTTGGAAAGGCTGGTCCAGCAGGAGATAGAGCTGGACAATCGTTATCGGGCTCTGCAATGGCACGCAGAGCAGGGATATTTAGGGGAGACAACAGAATGCTCTCCGGAGGGATATGACTTTGGAGGCCCTGGATTGCTGTGGGAGAGCCTTACAGATCGTTTTGTGTTTGGCGATGAAGGGGAACCTACCCTTGAGGACCTGCAAGAATATAGACAGGCTATGCTCGGTCTTGCAGGTGTCTCAGAGCTTAAACCTGATCTGGACCATTTGTTAGCCAGGGCATACAGGAAACTGCTAGAACACGTTCAGCAGCATGCCAGAGATGTGAATTCACTTTATACTAATATCCAACAACACCATGGCTTGGAAGCAGTTAAATGGGCTTTAGACAAGACAGATATCAAATATAAACAGAAGGAGTTTCTACTACAGGCCTTAGATCTGGCAATGAGCCATAATTTCTTTTGGCATGAAAAAAGATTTTTAGACAAATAAGGGGAGTGGCCATACAGGATGCGAGCCTCCTGCCAACTGATTACGGCCCCCCCCCCCAAGACACACTCTAAAGATATGCTGTCAGATGCTAATGTCATGAACTCAAGCCACCTGTCTGTTGCGTAGATGAGGCTGTCAGTGGGCCATTAGAGGACTGGAACTATGGACTAACTTCGGAGTCAACCCGTCTGGGGTCTCCTCCTGTGTTAGTCTCCTCCCGAAAGGGGAGAAATGTGGAAAACAAAAAGCCATATATGGAAAAAATATACCACAACTGAGGTTATATGTGTGTGAAATGTCAAATATCACTGAAACCTCAATAGTCATTCAAATTAACTAGGAGCCTTAAAGTCTGACCCTGAAAAGTCTTTCTCAGTCAACTAGTCTGGGGCAATGATTAAGATAATTAGCTCATGCTAATTAGGTTAGCTTTTAGTCACAGGAATCCATTTTCCGTCAGCAATGTTTATGAGTCATATATGGAAAAAATATACCACAACTGAGGTTCTATAAAAGATATATTGATGATATCTTAATAGTATGGTCAGGATCACAGGAATCTTTTTGCAATGTTCTCAAGGAAATAGAAGATAATTCATTTGGCATCTTCTTTTCAGAAACTTTCAGTCAGAAAGCGGTCAACTTCCTTGATTTAGTTATATACAAAGAAAATGGGAAATTGCTGACCCAGACTTTTTTCAAGGAGGTTGACCGTAATGGGTATATTCCATTAGGGAGTTGCCATCATCCTAGATGGCTAGGTGGGATTCCTAAGAGCCAGATGATTAGGTTGCACAGAAATTGCTATAAAGTAGAAGATTATAAGTGGGGCAGTGGTCAGTGTCAGTAGAGCAGTGGATGGTGTCAGTGGGGCAGTGGACGGTGTCAGTGGGGCAGTGGACGGTGTCAGTGGTCAGTGTCAGTGGACGGTGTCAGTAGGGCAGTGGTCATTGTCAGTAGAGCAGTGGACGGTGTCAGTGGGGCAGTGGACGGTGTCAGTAGAGCAGTGGACGGTGTCAGTGGGGCAGTGAACGGTGTCGGTGGGGCAGTGAACGGTGTCGGTGGGGCAGTGGGCAGTGTCGGTGGGGCAGTGGACGGTGTCAGTGGGGCAGTGGACGGTGTCAGTGGGGCAGTGGACGGTCTCAGTGGGACGGTCTCAGTGGTCAGTGTCAGTGGGGCAGTTGTCAGTGTCAGTGGTCCTGGGGCTCTGGACCGTGTCAGTATGGGGGGGCGGTTATGGTGTCAGTTGTTTTTTATTTTTCAATTTCATTTTTTTCTCTTTTTTTTTTTTTTTTTTTACAATTTTATTTTGGACTATTTTTTTTTATGAGCCCTGTTGGGAGCTTTGGTGACATGTCAGGGGTCCAAACAGAGACCCCTGACATCTCCAATTTGAGACAAAGAAAGGATAGAGGACAGATTCCCCAGTCCTTTCTCTGCACTGAAGATGGATGGAGGGAAGACAGTGGTTTCTCTCCATTCATACACTGAGCAGAGGAACACACAGGTTACTCTGCTCAGTTATCACAGGACACAGGAGTGATCAGTAATGAACGCTCTGTGTCCCATTCAGAAAAGGAAAGAGACGATATTTCAAATGACACTTTTCTCCGCTCTCCATCCTGACAGATCCCCCTCGCCCCCCCCCCCAAGCACACGGGGGAGGAGAGAAAAGCTGGCGGCTGCGGGGGACAAGGGGGGGGCGCGGGATGAAGACACGGCAGCTTCAGGGAATAAGGGGGGGAAAGAGGATGAATACATGGCGGGGGTCAGAGGATGAATACACGGCAAGGGGGAACGAGGGGGGCTGAGGATGAATACACGGCGGGGGGAACGAGGGCAGGGGCAGTTGATGAATACCTGGCGGGGGGAACGAGGGGGGGCAGAGGATGAATACACGGTGGGGGGGAATGACATCGGGGAGGAGGAGAATAGGGTGAAGGAGGAGTAGGAAGACACAGGGGGCGGGGGGGTTGATCGGTGCAATGGGACAGCTGTGAGCACCGATCCCCCCTGCATGGCTTTTCAGGTGAAAGCCTCTGGGAGGAAGGAGAAGCAGATGATGAAAAGCATGCAAGGGGGGGGGGGTCGGTGCTCACAGCTGTCCCATCGCACGATCATCCCCCACTGTCATGTGTATTTACTGAAATGACAGGGGCCGTGAGCGCGCTCTGCTTTTGCCCAGAACACGCTCTGCCTCTCCTGTACGCTCTGGCCAAGGGGAGTGAAGAGGTGGGCGGGGAGTCTGCTGCCATCATGACTCCACCCACCGAGCGCCGAACAACAGACCCGCCCACTGAATCTGCACTTTTTGGGGGTTTCTTACAGCTAAAGGGGTGACAATTGACAGGTAAGGATACATGCAGGAGGCATGTAAATCCTTATAGATCACCACTATGGCAGTAGTTTTGAATTGATGAGAGTGGGTTTACATCCACTTTAAGGTAAGAGGCTGGGGCAAACACTTTTTATCATCACACTGCAATCTGCATGGATGGGATCACTGGCTGCAATTACTGAACTTTAATACACACCAAACGGAGCTCAGATACAGGAAACCCATATATGAGACCATGCTTCACATTAGGAATTTTGAGGACTGTTTATTTGGAGCACTGTTTGGTCAATTCTTTTAATTTTATTTATTTTTTTAATATATTTTTTTATATTTTTTATTATTTTTTTGCTTACACATTATTGGGTTATTTTTTCACAGTGATTGGCACAGTTATAGTATACACTGGCATTTGTTTGCACAGGCATTTTTTTTGCTTAGTCATCGTTCACACTGACAATTTTGCACAGGCATTGTTTGTAAAAAAAAATTTCTTAGGCTTTTTTGCACAGAATTTTTCCTCTTTCTCTTTTTATTACTTGATTTGTGTGTGAACACTTTATGAATTATTATATGCACTTATTGCTGCTGTATTTATTTTCACACATGAATTTGCACATTATTTGAACCTTATTTATATCTATTTATTGATGTAATCTATTGATTTATTTTCATATTTTAACTGGATATATTTGTCTATTTTGCATGGATATATATTCGTGTTATGGGAGTGTAATCGTGGCTCTGTGATCAGTAGATGCCCATTCAAGTTTTTGCTTCAGCATTGATATCTATCTCTAGCTGTGCAATCTGATTGAATAAATGAATATTAAGGACACCGTTCTGATCTGTCCTTTTGGGAAGATTCCAAAGGATGTGCGTGTATTGGAGCTAGCAAGCGCCACAATATATTTTATACTTTTATAACAATGTGGATTGCTGCACAAAAATCTTTAATTTCCAAAAATGGATTACATCAGATATAAAAATATCAGGAAAATACCAGATACAACTGGCGGCGACGTTTTGGGCTTTACAGATAACGCCCTTTCTCACAATCTCATATCTGCAACTGGTAACTTTCATCACATGGTATTTATAAGAGAAACAAACTCGTTAATTACAACATTGCATTAAGCTGGAATCAATTAGTCCACATTTATCTCTATATTTCTTAGCCATTCAATCAAACATTTAAAGTGGTGTTGGAGCAATTTTATAGGATCTGATTTCCCACTAAATGAAAAAAATCTATCAAAAAAATAAATCATAATAGAAAAACATCAATGAATATACCACAGTGAATGCTAGCATAATTTTATCATACACTAACTATAACGTTATCCCACAACCTTTGTAAATGACATAACACCTCTTTTTTTCATTTCCACTAGCACTTACTAAAGGAACAGATACAAGTCAAAATCAGTTTTTAACCCTTTCGGCTGAAGTGTGTCCAAACGATCAATCGAATAGACTTCTCGTTTCTTTAAAACCAGTTCCCTGTCTCCCCCTCGTCTATTAACAGATACTCAATCAATAACCATATATCTTAGTTGGGATACAGTGGAATGAGTAGCCTTTGAGTATGGTTATGGGGGATAAAGGGGGGACATATGTTGCAGTAGTGGCTTAAGATATGTTTCGTAAATATGTTCAGTATAAAGAAAGGAGGGGAGACCGGAACCTATATGGGGGGAAGGGGGTGGGGGAGGAAGGATTGGGGCTGTTTGTGAGTCCTGTGACCTGCCACAGCTCTCGAGAATTTTTAAGTTAAGGATCCGTTTGTATTATTCCGTTGTAATAAAATGCAACCAACAAGACCATATCTGGGTGAATTTAGAAGGCGTATCTTTCGGTTACTTTTTTTTCCAACATGATAATGATCAAGCAACTTTGAACATTTATGGAAGTCAGCACAGTCAGAGGCTCCACAGAGAAAATGTTTTGTCTCCTAATTGATCCTATTGGATCCAACCTGACCCCAGACTGCAAATCTGTGGGTCCTTGCCATTTTGTGAGTGGGGTCACATTTGGGTCTATGTCAATATCCTCCCCATTATGGACATGAGCTTCCCCATGCTTTTTTGAATACACATTCCATCTTCCAATCATATGCAGACAAAAGTTCTATTTTTTCTTTTTTGCACTTCTCTTGACTAAAGTCTGGGGCAAATTTCCTTGCACAGTACAATTTCCCTTAGCAAGTGAACAACTTATTTGTCCTAAATAAATCAACTCCTTGATTTGCTTGATGCATGATGACTGCTTGTTATTTGCTATATCTTAATGCACTTTTCACATTATTATTGCCCTTTACACTTGTTGATTTAATAGGCATAATGGTTTTTATTTTTATTTTCTACATAGGATCACAGCTTTGTGCCAACGCATTGTATTTGTTGTCAAGAAGCTGGCCTTCATTATTATGTACAACATAGATATAGTTTTTATTTAAGCTGAATAGCAGTGTCAACTTACTAAAAACCTACAAAGGAACTCTGTAACATCAGTGCATAAGAGGTTGAAGATCTATTACTGGTATTATGTTCTGCTATCCATGAATGCATTTGGAAAGCTTTACGGATGGCTACACGAATCAGTTCATTAATTAATCATGTCCAGACAAAAGCCGCATCAGCAATGTCTTCTGTCTTAGATGTTGATGCCAATCAATTAGCTGAGTTTATATTGCTCAATACTGTGATTGTAATTATGCAGTTATGATACAAATAATAACTATATTCCAAATATAAAGCGAAAATAAGACTTGCAAATGGAAAAGTCCTGCTTCAATGTCTACTAAAAGGGTAACCTCTTAATTGGAATTTAATGAATAAAGTTTAGCATATGTGCCTCTAAAATAAAGGGAAGAATGAAGCAACTTGCATTTTATAAGATGCGGGGAAAAAACTAATTAAAGCAAATTAGTCTAATGTGCATATGTTGCTTAAGATAGATTATGCCTTAAAAAAAAAACAAGAAGATAATGGTACCCATATGGGATATGTTTTTGGCATTTTTCATTTAAAGTGGACAGCTTTAGAGGATAAATACTGTATAGAATTCCTTACAGGCAATTATAGCTTTACAATACGATAGCTGACATAATAAAAGCATAATTTTAATTGCTATTAATTGCATTAAGCCTTGTCTTATTGAATGCTTAATGGTAGAGTTGACAGTGGTGCTGATTTATATACTTTAATGAAGCTGAGCAATATCATTGTGGAACAATCATGAAACATTTTACAGTCTACATATTTCTCCTCTACAGGCAAAGAAAAAATGTGGGGTAGGTAATGCATTTTTTTTAATAGGTTCATGTTGTATAACGTGCATATTGCAAGAAATAAAAGATATTTAACATTTTATTGGATTACAGGCACCCTTTTTAAACTGATTGAGGGTAAAAGAGAGGGTATCCCAGCTACCAACTATCCACCAACGTAAGGCTAAATAAATAAATGATTAATTGAATACATAAGTAGGACCTATTCTTTATAAGTTACATTTTTCAATTGGGTAAAAAACCCTTTTGACGCCATCATATTTTTTTTTCAAAGACACGCAAAAGTTTAGCTGTCAATGTTAATATTATCCAAGATTTATCAGTAAAAAATCCACAAAGCATTAACCCAGCTCTGTAAACCTTGATTCACACTGAATTTGTTTTTTCCAAACAGGCTTTATTTAGAGAATATGAAGCTATACGAAGGTCTGTTTAGTCACAATAACAGTAATATAGCCATTTAAAAAACTTTTCAAAGGGGTATAAACAGGCAGTTTATAACTTCTAGGGGGAATGTCAAGAATAGTTGAACATACTGGGTGATTACATACCAAAGTTACAATGAGATTTCACTGTTCTCTCATTACAACAGTAGTAAGCAAGTCTGATACTGCCTCTTTCCCTCGTGTTTAAAACAAGGTGTATCGAAGAATAAAGAGCATCATAGTTAACTTGAAACTTGTAACGTGAATTCGTATTGTAATGTTTGGGTCAGTAAGTCTGTGTCATCTAGGAGTTTGGTGCTAAACCCAATCGCAATAGGGGTATATGTTAATTGTAGGTGGATGTGTTATAAGCGTATATTTCAGAGTGGTTTGTCTAGCATGTGATAGTCGGCCTGGGGTCTCAAAAGTGGTCTTTGATCGATATGGATGCGGTCACCGGACCTCTAGCAACCAGTACGGATGGAGGAGAGTCTGGAAGGCCTAGTTTACGCTTACGTTATTCTGGCGAGACAATGAGGAGTATTTGCTACCTACTTTAGAGGGTATGGGGGGTAATGGGGAGCGTTTCCTATGGGGAGGGGGGTCATAAAGAGGGACCGTGGGTATGGGGGGGGTGGAGTAGTATATGGTAAGGTAAATGTTCTCTGGGGAGAAGAGGATATGTAGGGCGTCCTTCAGTGGGAGAGAGAGAAGAAAGTCAAGGTGGGAGAGAGGAGAGAGATAGGGGGTCCTTCCTCCTCCGATCTGATAAAAACGAATAAACAACCTTCAATGGGTCAGTATTTGGGAGTATTTGTTGGTTGTTTTGAAGTGTTGCCAACAAGACCATATTTTCAGAAAACTTGGAAGCTGTCCTGTTGGCTTGATGTACTAGGGCTCAACTTTGTTTATGCGCTGGAACATATCCG